>OZ038389.1:40648206-40908079 GCA_964036045.1 Eutreptiella sp. 'Long Island Sound 2002' | reverse complement strand
TAGGTGATCACCGTATCAAAAAAACAAGTTTCGAAACTTCGATTTTTGAGGTGCCCAGGGTGACAAACTGCATCAGCAGGTTGTGTACCATCCCTTGGGAGACCCCCCCCCCCCCTTGGACCTAATACCAAATCGGGTGAAAAACACGTAAATACGGCCTAAAACATGCTTTACATACCTTGGATGGTCATTTTAGGTTATCACAATATCACAAAAACAAGTTTCAAAAACTTCCATTTTTGAGCTGTCCGGGGTGAAAAACTGCATAAGCAGGTTGTGCACCCGTCCCTTGGGAGCCCCCCCCCCCCCCGACCTGATACCCAAATAGGGTGAAAAACACGTAAATACGGCCTAAAACATGCTTTCCATAGCTTGGATGGTCATTTTGGGTGGTCGCAATATCAAAAAAATATGTTTCGAAAACTTCGATTTTTGAGCTGTCCGGGTTGAAAAACTGCATAAGCAGGTTGTGCACCCGTCCCTTGGGAGACCCCCCCCCCCGGACCTAACACCCAAATAGGGTCAAAAACACGCAAATACAGCCTAAAACATGCTTTGCATAGCTTGGATGGTCATTTTAGATGATCAGAATATCCAAAAAATAAGTTTCGAAAACTTCCATTTTTGAGCTGTCCAAGGTGAAAAACTGCATAAGCAGGTTGTGCACCCGTCCCTTGGGAGACCCCCCCCCCCCCACCTAACACCCAAAAAGGGTGAAAAACACGTAAATACGGCCTAAAACATGCTTTCGATAGCTTGGATGGTCATTTTGGGTGGTCACAATATGAAAAAAACAAGTTTCGAAAACTTCGATTTTTGAGCTGTCCGGGTTGAAAAACTGCATAAGCAGGTTGTGCACCCGTCCCTTGGGAGACCCCCCCCCCCCCACCTAACACCCAAAAAGGGTGAAAAACACGTAAATACGGCCTAAAACATGCTTTCCATAGCTTGGATGGTCATTTTGGGTGGTCACAATATGAAAAAAACAAGTTTCGAAAACTTCGATTTTTGAGCTGTCCGGGTTGAAAAACTGCATAAGCAGGTTGTGCACCCGTCCCTTGGGAGACCCCCCCCCCCGGACCTAACACCCAAATAGGGTCAAAAACACGCAAATACAGCCTAAAACATGCTTTGCATAGCTTGGATGGTCATTTTAGATGATCAGAATATCCAAAAAATAAGTTTCGAAAACTTCCATTTTTGAGCTGTCCAAGGTGAAAAACTGCATAAGCAGGTTGTGCACCCGTCCCTTGGGAGACCCCCCCCCCCCCACCTAACACCCAAAAAGGGTGAAAAACACGTAAATACGGCCTAAAACATGCTTTCGATAGCTTGGATGGTCATTTTGGGTGGTCACAATATGAAAAAAACAAGTTCCGAAAACTTCGATTTTTGAGCTGTCCGGGTTGAAAAACTGCACAAGCGGGTTGTGTACCATTCCTTTGGGAGACCCCCCCCCCCACCCAATACCCAAATAGGGCGGAAAACACGCAAATACAGCCTAAAACATGCTTTACATAGCTTGGATGGTCATTTTAGATGATCAGAATATCAAAAAAATAAGTTTCGAAAACTTCGATTTTTGAGCTGTCCAAGGTGAAAAACTGCATAAGCAGGTTGTGTACCAATCCCTTGGGAGCCCCCCCCCCACCCCTCCCCCCCGGACCTAATACCCAAATATGGTGAAAACCACGTAAATACGGCCTAAAACATGCTTTACATACCTTGGATGGTCATTTTAGGTGGTCACAATATCAAAAAAACAAGTTTCGAAAACTTCGATTTTTGAGCTGCCCAGGTTGAAAAACTACATCAGCAGGTACTGGCCCATTCACTAGGCCATTATTGGTGGAAACAGTCATTTCGCGTCTTTGGCACGGGTTGTGGACGGCCCCAGGCAAGGCTAGAGACTGCAAAAAACGTCCTTCCGTATCTTGGGAGGCATATACTGTCACAACATCCCCACTCACACCCCTCAAAGTGGATACCACGGGGTCACCGAGGTCGCCAAAACCGCCAACATAGCAAAAATGGCTGAAAAAGTGCATAAACTGCATAAGCGCTCGTCCCACTCCGCCCCATACAAACCCCATAGAGTCGGGACCCGGAAAAACTTTTTCGGCTCAAAATCGAAAAAAACCAAAAGATTCATGATTTTCGACCCAAAAAAAGGGGGGGTCATTTTTTGACCCCCCCCCCACCCCCACCCCCCCCCCTCCCTCAAAACCTGAAAAAAGTGGG
The DNA here is from genome assembly GCA_964036045.1 of Eutreptiella sp. 'Long Island Sound 2002'. Taxonomy (NCBI): domain Eukaryota; phylum Euglenozoa; class Euglenophyceae; order Eutreptiales; family Eutreptiaceae; genus Eutreptiella; species Eutreptiella sp. 'Long Island Sound 2002'. The sequence goes on along the minus strand of OZ038389.1, from coordinate 40,905,838 downwards.
TTTCAAGTGGGGGGGGTCTGGGGGGGTCCGGACCAAAAACTCATTGGGGGATGCGTTTATTGGACAAAATAATGATTTTACAAGGGGTTAAACTAACAATTCAACCCCTTGGGGTAGGGTACGCGAATAGCCACAAAATGGCCAAAATGGGGGGGTATGTGGCGTTTTCCCCTATATACGCCTGCCTGGCTTTGATCTAACAACCTCTGCGAGGTGATTCTATTGCCTTCGGCAGTGTACCTCGAAGAGAGGTTGACAGTCAGCCAATCAGTCCCTGAGCCAGGCCAGCAGTCAGTGAGACATAAACACACAAATAAATACCAACAGTCCTCAACCGGAATGCAAAACATATGTTTTTGGCAAAACATTGGTTTTTTGTCGGTGGCAGATGCGGCCCCAAGCAGTTGGGAGACCCTTCACCGCAGATCATCAAGCAGTGGCCGAATGGTAGTGCAACGGGCCGCGATGTCTTAGGTCGGTGGTTCGAACCCTGGTGCGGTTAATTCCACGCCGCCGGCGCCACCGCCGACATCAAAAGTCAGCCGACCAGGATTCGAACCGCCGACCCAAAACTTTAAGCCGGCTGCGTTACCATTCCACCAGCAGCTGTATGTTAGCAATGGGCGTCCCCACTGCTTGCAGCCTTCTCAGCGAAAACTTTTGACCCCCCCCCCCGCCCACCCCCCCCACCCCTCAAAAAAGTGATATCCAGTTTTAGGGGGTAGAGGCCTCAGAATCCAAAAATCCATTGGGGGATCGTCTTATTGGGCAAAATAATGATTTTACAAGGGGTTGGACATCCAATATCATGCCTTGGGGTATGCTACGCGAATGACCCCCAAAAAGGGGGGTATACGACGCCCGCGCCTGCGCTTGATCTAACAACCTCTCTTTGAGGTGATTTCCATTTTTGAGCTGCCAAGGCTCGAAAACTGCATAAGCAGGTTGTGCCTCGCCCCCTTGGGAGCCCCCCCCACACCCAAATAGTGTGAAAAACTCATAAAGGTTTCTAACACATGCTTTACATAGGATATTTCATTATTTTGGATAGTCAGAATATCCACAAAATCAATTTGAGAAATTCTATTGCCTTCGGCAGTGCACATCGAAGAGAGGTTGACAGTCAGCCATTCAGTCCCTGCGCCAGACCAGCAGTCAGTCAGACAGAAACACACAGTTTGGGTTTTTGGTCAGTGGCAGATGCGTCCCCAAGCAGTGGGGCGACACTCCACTTCAGACCAAGGAGTGGCCGAATGGCAATGCAGCCGATCCCAGTCTCCTGGGTCGGCGGTTCGAACCCCGGTCGGCTGAATTTGACGCCGCCGCCGCCGCCGCCAAAAGTCGGCAGACCAGGATTCGAACCACCGACCGAAAACCTTGCGTGGGCTGTGTTACCATTCGACCGGCGGTTGTGTGCCAGCGCTGAGCTTCCCCACTGCTTAGAGCCTTTTGGGCGAAAACTTTTGACCCCCCCACCCACCCCACCCCCCCACCCACACACCCCCAAAAGTGATATCCAGTTTTAGGGGGTAGAGGCCTCAGAATCCAAAAATCCATTGGGGGGTCGTCTTATTGGGCAAAATAATGATTTTACAAGGGGTTGGACATCCAATATCATGCCTTGGGGTATGCTACGCGAATGACCCCAAAAAAGGGGGGTATACGACGCCCGCGCCTGCGCTTGATCTAACAACCTCTCTTCGAGGTGATTTCCATTTTTGAGCGGCAAAGGCTGGAAAACTAAATGCTACATAAGCAGGTAGTGCCCTAGCCCCCCCCCCCCCCCCCCCATATGACATTCTGTTTGGTTGTTGCTCCTTTACGGGGCCCTGGACAGTCACCCGTTCTTCCCTTCGCATGTGGCGTAGGGTTGCTGCTTTCTGTCAGCCAATGCGGCCGGTGTTCTTGCTGGTGTCGTTTCCGCGTTCGCAGAGCCTAGTAGTTGGTGTGTTGGGGCTGTGCTGAATGTGGCATGGTGTGCCGTTTGCGTGTCAGTGGCGCCCAATACTTGGCGTATTTAGGATGTACTGGTTGTTGCCGGGGTCGTTTGACTGTTTTTGCCGTCCACGCGCCTCTGTCCACAAGCCGTCCGTAGCCTACCTCGCTGTGTTTCTGCATGCGTGAGGCCCAGGTGTCCTGTTTCTCCGGTCAATGTCCCGGCCGTCCACCATATGTCCCTTTCCCCCTCACAGCTGGTCTGCCCCTGATGGGCTCGCACTCCTGTTACGCAAACAGCCCATCTGGGCTGCGGGAGACACCCCCCACCTGATGCCGGTTGAGCAGGGGTTGCCCTGGCACCTGGTAGCGACGGGGCTGGCTGGTCAAGCCATCCCCTTTGTTGTCGCTGCCTCCCCTGCGCGTGCTCTGCCATCTGCTCCATTCCGGTTCCCTGTTCCCGCTGTTCTGGTTGTCTCTCGTGCCTTGCTGTGCCCCTCCTCCTTGTTTGTTGTGCTCGCACTTGTCCCTCTTGGTGTGGCTCCCGCGTTCTGTGTGTCTGTGTTGCTTCCCCCCTGTCTGTTGGCGCTCCTAGGTGCCCCTGTCGCGCACCCCCTCCTGTCCCACCCGCCTGCCTCCCAGTACGAGGGTTTCACATCTCCGTACGACGTTGACTGTCCCGTGCGCGGTTGGGTGGTCACAGCCCTGTTGCCACCCCCGTGGCGGGCACCTCCCGGCGCGCGGGGCGCAGCCCCCGCCCTTGTGGAGTACGTGGGCACCTTGTACAGGGAGGGACGAGGGTGTTTGCCGATGGCTCGCTCAGTGTGCGCGGCATTTGGTGGTTGCTGCAGTGCTCGCACTTCATGGTTCCCTTGTGTATTGTTGTGTGTCCTGTTGGGGCTCGTCTCACTGCCGTGTGTGGGGCAGCCCTATGCCCAGTTGCTTTTTCTGCTGGCACGCTCACCGCTGCTGGTGTGCGGCACTGGGGGGGCAGCGTGTCGCTCCCTGCATCCCCTTGTGGCTGTTGGGTTGTCCCACTTGCAGTTGGGTGGTACCAGGGGCACTGGGCACTTTTGCACATGTCTCCAAATCTACAAACTGACCTGTCACTGGTGTTTGTTGGGGTTCGTCTGGAGTGAATGTGGTGCATTGTTGCTCTTTTGCTTTCTGGGCTGCTGAGGGGCTCCCCGTTTGAGGACTTCACTCCGGGCTGTCCACGCCTCGGAGCTAGGGACTCGTGTGAGTCCACCCCCTGGTTGGTCATGTGCCGTGACCACCAATGGTTTGGACGCCGTGTCTCATAAGCGTGCCCAAGGCCCCTGCACTAGGCCCTGGTGACAGAACTTAGCTACTCACGGGCAGTACATGTTTTGGGTCGCTGCCCAATGGACAACCGCGTAGCCGGCTGCCAACCCCCCACCGGGAGTGCATCAGGGAAGCATCCCTTCTATGTTGTGTGTAGGTGTGGCCTAGGTTGTTGCGTGTGTGGTGGGCGCCGTGTTGGTGTTGGGGAGTGGGGTCGTGGCCCCCCCACACCAAAATCAGGTGAAAAACACATGAAGAGGGTCTAAAACATGTTTTACATAGGATATTCGATCATTTTGGACAGTCAAAATGTCAAAAAAAAAACAGGTGCGGAAATTTCTATTTTTGAGCTGCCTCTTTGTGTCAACAGGCAGCTACCATGTCCACATACAAAGTCACGCCATGTGCTGTTGCCTCCCCCGATGCACCACAAAAACCTTTGGTTCGCAAAAGGGAAGCTCTGGGGGTGTAAAGTGGGTGCAATCGACTCGGAACGAGCCTGGTAGAGGTTTTTCTAGCGCCACTGTAGTCAGCGAGGACCAATGTCGAAAGAAGTCACGTAGCCCAATGAGAGACATACTGTCATTAACGCAGATGACAGTGAAGGCTGTGTGAAAGCGGCCGCAGCTGTCTGAGCTCAATCCATCACAATGGTATACTCAGGGACGCCTTTAGGCGCCGAATCTGGAATTTATGCTGCCATGTTATTTGTGAAAAATCATTCATGTCGACACAAAAGAGAAGCGTGGGGTGGAGGTGACCTCAACATCAACATCCAAGTTGTTCAAGTACTCTTCCTCAGTCCTCTCGCGCTTCATCTTCGACTCCATGGAGCAGACCGAAAGGGGCAATGCATACCTGCGGAAGCAAAACGCCATGGGCTCTGATATTGTGTGCCACCCCCTTCCCCTTCTGTGCATCACCAGGGCGCGTGGCTGTCCGTGCGTGCAAACAGACGCAAATGGACGATTTTGGGGTATTTCTGCACAGTGCACAAACAGCACCCACTCTTCAGTTGGCCTTTCCCCAACCACCCACCGCTGAGCAAGGGGACAGAGGAGGGGGAAGGATGGGGCAGGGAAAGGCAAGAGTGACATGAACTGGGCCAAATGGGCATTGAAGCATCACATGTTCCCTCAATGAGTGGTGGTTCAAACTGGGCCACATCAGAACGGGCTACACAACCCCTGCCATCTCAGGGACACCCAAAAGGGGGAAGAAATCAAAAGTGGAGGACAAGATATCATAGCGTTCCAGTTCTGAGAAATCTGGTGGAAAAGGTCGTCGAAGGAATTCCATCAGCAGCGGCATTATCTCGTGGCTGCCCTGCCCTCCCCTGCATGTGCAGTTTCCGAGGGGAGCGCCAACATGCCGAAGACGCCCCAGACCCCTGCCCCCAGTCTCAAACGCATCTACCCTGCCTCCCAGCCCCTCTGCTCCAGTTGTCAACACGCTTGACAAGGGTGTTGGCGATGAGGAAGATGGCGTGCGTCCCATTGCCCGGCTCGGCCCAGGAGTACCATAAGCGATCGCCGCACTGTAACCCAGCAGCATGGTGCCGTGCTTGGCTTTGTTTGTTGCTTCCGCGTGCAGTGAACACTACGATGAATCCGCATCCTGTATTTCGGTCTCTTTGCCTTGCCTTGTTTGCGCTTCTTCCGGTGTTGGGACCCCTGGTGTAGGTCTACGGGTGGTGGTGGGACATTGTTTTCCCAGAAGCTCTTCTGTGCTCCGTGTGTACTTCACTTCAAAATTGCACTTCTTTTTTTGTAAGTTCAATGGGACATCCATAGACACCACGTATGCCTATTGTACAGCAGGGCTGCTGTAGTACGTTGCTGCTTGTTCTGATCAGTCCTTTCAGTGCTGTTGAGGAAAATCAGCCCTGCTCCACATTCTCGTGGCGTAAAAACCCAAAGAGGGAGCCGCTGCATGTGTGCACGAGTGCAGGGGCAAACAGCCAGAGCCATTTCCTGCTGGGATCCAACATCGTGATGTATTTACTTGATTTTAATCGGGGCGAGGATGGCGTGGACCAATTCCCCAGCCCCTGCCTGTCACCAGTAAACGGGGCATTTGAAAAGCAGACGCAGGTTGTGAGGTGTGAGAACAGCAGACAGACACACAGCACAAGGGATCAACAAATCAGGACAATGAACCGGGAAGCACCGCAGGGTAGGGGGCGGCAGAGTGAGACATTGGTCAGCCAAATGTGCGTCAATGCGCAGGCAGCTTCACAGGTACAAGTACAGGCACAGGCACAGGCACAGGCAGAGGTGCAGCAAGTGCATGAATGGGGGGGGGGGGGGGTAGGCATGCAGGCTATACACAGCAGCTTGGGGACGGAGTGTACCCTTCCACAGGCTTCAGCCAGCGGTTGTCAGTGGTGACAGAGCTTTGGTTGTTGGCAGTGAATAAAGCAATGGATAGGCGGAAGCCCGGGTCCAAGTGCATACTGCTGCCTTTGGAGCCGCCGTCCGGGTTGCCTTCGGATAAAGAGAGTGAGGTGAGGTGAAGGGAGGGCGCCCAGGCTGTTGCACATAGTGACCCAAGGAAGGGAGAGATTGTTTGGGGCCTTGGCACGAGCTGGCTGACCCAGCCACCCACACCAGAAAAATGCAGCAGGGAAAGATGGTGCTTATCAGAAGGGCCAGAGATGTGAGGCCAACTTTTGGCCCCTGCGAAGATTTCTGAACTACGCAATTGGCGCCAAAAAATGGGCATTGCTTGGACTCCCCCACAGGTAGAAAAATGGATAAAAAATTAAATATCAACCCCCTGTGTGACATTCTGTCTGGTTCTTGTTTCTTTACGGGGACCTGGACAGTCACCCGTTCTTCCCTTCGCATGTTGCGTAGGGTCGTTGCTTTCTGTCGGCCGCTGCGGCCGGTGCTCTTGCTGGTGTCGTTTCTGCGTTCGCGGAGCCGAGTGGTTGGTGTGCTGGGGCTGTGCTGGATGTGGCATGGTGTGTCGTTTGTGCGTCAGTGGCGCCCAGTAGTTGGCGTATTGAGGTTGTGCTGGTTGTTGCCGGGGTCCTTTGGCTGTTTTTGCCGCCCACGCGCCTCTGTCCACAGGCCGTCCATAACCTGCCTCGCTGTGTTTCTGTGTGCGTGAGGCCCAGGTGCCTTGCTCCTCCACACGTTGTCCCGGCCGTCCACCAAAGGTCCCTTTCCCCCCTCACGGCTGGTCTGCCCCTAGTGGGCTCCCCCTACTGTTGCACAAACAGCCCATCTGGGCTGCGGGAGACACCCCCCACCTGATGCCGGTTGAGCAGGGGTTGCCCTGGCACCTGGTAGCGGCCGGGCTAGCTGGCTGGCCAGGCCATCCCCTTTGTTGTCGCTGCCTCCCATGCGCACGCTCTCCCATCCCCTCCATTCTGGTTCTCTGTCTTGGTTGCCTCTCCGGCTCCCGCGTCCTGTGTGTCTGTGTTGCTCCTCCCCACGTCTGTTGGCGCTCCTAGGTGCCCCTTTTGCGCACCCACTCCTGTCCCACCCGCCTGCCCCCCTGTACGAGGAGTTCACGTCTCCGTATGACGTTGACCATCCTGTGCGCGGTTGGCTGGTCAGCCTTGTTGCCACCCCGGTGGCGGGCACCTCCCGGCACGCGGGGACCCCCAAGATTTCTGAACTACGCAAATGGCGCCAAAAAAAGGTATTGCTTGGAGTCCCCCAGAGGTAGACAAATGGATTAAAAATTGAATATCAACCCCCCCCCCTTAATAAAACACCCGAAAACGGGCGATCCCACTTCGAATGTGATGTGCATGGATGAAATTCTGTGTTATGCCCAGGATAGAGTAATGCGTAAATATGCTGCCCCCTTCCCCCCTTGTATGAGCTACACAAAAATCCCAGATTAATACGTTTCCTACGCCTACTGTAGCTTGGACAAGACCGTAGCTTGCGCGTACCACATACAACTACATTTGGTGCTGAACTAAATTAGGTACCAAATTAATATGGTCCCTGTGTTTGTTGTAGTTTGGACAAGCCAGTGGCTGATACATGGGGGGGTAGCACCCCAAAGCCCGATGACTTATGCATCCCTATCAGCACTTTATCGCAGAGCGCGAGGAAATGCAAGCCGCCCCCCTAACCCGTAAACAACTGCGCAAGTAAATGGGCACACAAAAGGCCACTGGGATGGCTGGTGTGCAGCTGATCTGTTCTGGCTTCCGGACATTCTGCCAGAGCTCTTAGTTTGCTTCCTGACTCTCATTTAACGCACAGGGCAATGACCCCGCCTGTTGGCTAGAGGCTTCATTTTGTTGAAAGGGGAGGGCATGCTGCCCATACAGCAACACCCTTTGTCAGTGTTGTCTTCACACGACTGGAGGATTGTATGATATGGCAGGAAACCTGGAACCACACCCAGGCATATGGGTTCAGAAAGAAAAGAGGTGCCACTGAGTCTGCGGCACTTATATCACTTTTGATGGAGCTTCACAAGATCATTCAAATAGTATTGACAGCCTTTGGCTTGGGTTATGTCAAAGAAATGGACCTCATCCCACAACAAGGGGTGCGCAGAATAGCACTAGAGCAGGGCATGCGTCCAAGCACGCACAGGGCCTTATTCGGCATGCGTGCACCGTTGGTGTGTTGTTTCGAAATCATCAGCTGCATGTACACCTTTTCCACCACCACGAACGACATTTTACAGGGTGTGTGTGTGTGTGTGTGTGTGTGTGTGTGTGTGTGTGTGTGTGTGTGTGTGTGTGTGTGTGTGTGTGTGCATGACTCCCAAATCTTTCAAATCATGCGCAAACTGCGACCCAAGACCTACTGCTAAGCGACCGAACCATGAGCTCTGATGTTCTGATGTCTTGATGCACCCCGCTGGCAGGCATCAGGGAACTAGGTTGAGAGGCGCTGGCAGACATGCAACAAGAGGGGGTGGTGTCTGTGCTCCTAAGGCACCCAGCATCCCAGCTCCATGCTGCTGTGCTTCCCTGCGTGGAGACCTCCTGGGCAAGTGCACCATGCTGTCGGCAGTCGCAGGGGCTGGAGCCCACAGATTCCGCTGGAGCTCTTGTGCTGAGCGGGGGTGGAAGGGGCTGGAGGGGAGCTGTGGGTCATGGGAATAACTGCTTTCCCGAACTACCCGTTGCCCGTGACCGTTTCAGCATGTGCTGCACTTCCACACTACTTGGCGGTGTGTATGGAAGCCGGCCAAATACCGGGGTGCGTGGAGAGGGGAGCAGCATGGTATCATCCCAGGAGTTAGGTGGGATTCGTAGCACAAAGTCCTCAATGCGTAGCATTGGCGGTGAGTCCGACGACCTCCCCTACCTGACGGCCGATGCCTTGCTTTCTCGGAGCATGGACTCCGGGTCTGGTCCCCCCTACAATGATGACCTTACCCTGGCCAGGGACGCTGGTGCTGTGGGCTGTGGGGGTGGGGATGATGGCGGTAGCCCTTTTGAGGTGGTGATTCCGCGAAACGCCACAGTATTTCCCACCACTTCACAGTCGCCCCTGCGTTCTTTCCACTCCTGTCGGGTAGACCACAGTTGCCCAATGAGCTGTAGTGTGCGTGTGCACCCCGTGGCGTTGGGTGCCACCCCAAGCCATTTATTATGTGCAAGGGGATTAGAAATAAAACTGAGCCAGCCGTGCAATTCTACAGAGCTTTCTGCCAGGATGCCCGACAGCTAAATCAGATGCAAGGAGACATTTCTGCCCCTCCCCTCCGTCCCCTACCTGCCTTACTCAGCGCCTCAAATCCCTCTGGCATCTTCACATCGCCATACCTTCGGGCAAATTGTAACCTATGCCCAAGAAGTCAACGCCATGGTATGGGGCATTGTCCCAAAGCCCCTCACGCAACTTGAGGTCTATGTTCATCTTCGGCACGGAGAAACTCTTGATGTCGATTCCTTGTGGAGTCTGCACAGCGTTGGGCGAGGCACGTGGGTCGCCCTCTAATAGGGCTTGGGAAGCTGATACCCTGGAATTGAGGACTTGGTGGCCGTTGTGGGAAGGAAAGGGGGGGCGGATCAAAGCTGAGTAACTATACCTCCAGTTGTTTGATTGTTGAGAAAAAAATGTGTCTACTGCTTGTTCCAAACCAATGCAGAACGGCATTTTTGCCAGCTGAGCATGAGACTGTCTGCCTGCTTCTTGGTATACCCTGCAACCCAATCTCACCCACACAGACACAATGCAACCTGTGTGATCCGGCCCACCTAAGAAATGAGCCATGACCCTGTTAACTAATCGGTATATCCGTGACCTTGTCTTCACCCAGTTGCCGTTGGCCCACTGCACAATCGGGGAAACCAACAAGGGAAAATCCAATTGCAAAATGCCTGCACATGCTGTGCCCCGGTGATTGGCGACACACATTTCCCAGCTCGGTGGTGGTGAGCGCTCTCCGCATTCCAAGGTCATGGGAATGACTGAATGTGAAGCATTGCTAGTGCCGGTGTGGTAGGGACGCCAAGGTTGGCGGAGGCAGCTCTTACGAAGGCAGAATAAGCAAAAGTCGGGTGTGAGGGAGGAGGGTGTGTGCCAGCAGGTTTTACCATTTGCCATACAGGCTGGGCCACAAGCAGGTCGCAAAGCGCTCCACACTTGCACATCCGGGGATGCATATGAGCAGGGGGGAGGTCTCATTATCAATGTTTGCTCAAACTGCGGGGCGGGGGGGGGGGGGGCTTACCGACAGGGTTGTTGTTGTTGGAGAATTTTCCATGTCATGGCAATCTCCCTCTCCTTGTCACTTGGCTTCTCCCAAGCCTCCTTCTAAGGCAACTCACTGGACCTTCCAAGGCGAGGGAATTGCCAACATGGGGCCCTAGTGGACCAAACAATGGAAGCACGCTACTGCTCAAATTTTGTGGAGGGCCCCTCAAGGAGCACAAGCCCACAATTACATTGGACACACAGAGCCCCAGGCAATCCCAACCTACGGGTCACCTTTATAGGATCACCCCTGAAAGAAAAGAAATGATAGTGCTCAGACAACCTTAGCACAACAGTGTTTGGGCTCTTCAGATTCCCCAGGCGCCAGGAAAGAGAAATGCCAAAACACAATCATGCTTGAGCTCCACTATCAACCAAATCATTGGACAACCTCCGTGGTTGGCATTTGCACTCTTTGGCAGCCCCATACACTGAGTAACTACCGAGACCCCACTGGAGGCCGTTGGTGAGAGAGCCATTGCAAGCAAATTACTTTCCAGGGCCCACCATTGCAGGGCCATGGGTGAAGAATCACAAAAAGCATACAACAGCCTAGGCCCTAATACAAGGTAATGTAAGGCTTTTTGCGTGCATTGAAGTCCCTTTGCCGGGCAAACAATAAGACATTTTGTGCATTATAACCCCCCCCTCTTAGTGAGTTGATAAAGCTTTTCATATGCAACCCCCCTTGCTTGTCTCCTGACAAGGTTTCTTGTGTGCAAGGGTCCACATAAACAAGCCTTACCAACTGACTGCAAACGGGCCATGAACAAACGTGCACAAAAAAGCTTGACCAACTTACCGCATTTAAATTTACTGGGGCTCCCAAGCCCCCGCCCCCATATCTAATTGTTCATTTGCCCTATTTTTCAGTGAAAATGTGCAAGAGACAGTGTTCTAGGTGCATGGGGCGGACTATTTGAAGGGAGAGAGAGCAATGGTTGGTTCTCATTGACTGAATGCCCCCGCCATTCCAGCCGTTAGTTCAATATGTTGTGTTCACACTAGCCGGGGGGGGGGGGGGGCTGGAATGGAATTGAGGACCCGATCAATTATAGATCTCTTTCCTTCCCGAAGTACGAGGTACGACAAATTTACCAACACACAAAAGGGGGGGAATCCGGCCTTCCTGTGATGCCCGAGGGCTACTGGTGGTGTACATTGGTGAAAGCGGGCATGGGGTGTCATCAGAAAGTATGTTCACATGGGAAGTTCCCTGCAAATTGCATTTTCAAGAGTGTGGTACGACTTTTTTAGCCGACCTAGGTGTTCAGATGGCATGGGTACTATTGTTTTGTCCCCAGTCTGATGCATTCCATATCTCCCAAAGCAAATACCAATGAAGCAGGAAAAGTGGTGCACGAATAACGACACATTCGCTTGCACATGATGATCTATCTTTGTGAATTCTATTGCCTTCAGCACCGCACCTCGAAGAGAGGCAGACTGTCAGCCAATCAGTCAGTTAGCCACGCCAGCAGCCAACTACTCCAACAGGCAAACAAGCACCAACTCCTCAGCCAAAATCAATTGAACATGGTAGGGTCTGAAATAGGGTGCATGCACTGCATTCATTGCATTAATGTCTACACACATGCTTTAGTATACACACACATGTGGAAATTTTCTGTGTATGATGCTTCACCTATTTCTCCCCATCCCTTTCGTGGTGTTGCCAAAAACTGTTAGTACCATTTTCTGATAGGAGCAGACTATGCACGGCACAAGCACCTGTTAAGAGTTCGGGAGCTTAAAAAATGTCAGTCAGTCAGACAGAAACACAAACTTTGGGTTTTTTGTCAGCGGCAAACGAGGCCCCAAGCAGTGGGGAGAACTTCTGGCTCAAGGCAAGCAGTGGCCAAATGGTGAAGCAGCTGACTGAAGCTTTTTTGGTAGGCGGTTTGAACCCCGGTCGGGCGAACATCGCGGCGGCGCCGCAGACGACGGTCGACCAACCAGGATTCGAACCGCCGACCTAAGACTTTGCAGTCAGCTGTGTTACCATTCCACCGGCGTTGATGTGACAGCAACGGGCCACCCCACTGCTTGGAGCCTTCTGAGCGAAAACTTTTGACCCCCCCCCCACCCCGCCCACCCCCACCCCAAAAAAAGTGATATCCAACTTTAGGGAATAGAGGCCTCAGAATCCAAAAATCCATTGGGGGATTGTCTTATTGGGCAAAAAAATGATTTTACAAGGGGTTGGACATCAAATATCATGCCTTGGGGTATGCTACGCGAACGACCCCAAAAAAAGGGGGGGGTATACGACGCCCACGCCTGCGCTTGATCTAACAACCTCTCTTCGAGGTGATTTGTAGTATCCTTTCCCCTGCACACGTTGTCAACAACATGACACATGACACATGTTTATGTACTACTTGCATGCACAGGATGATCCACATCATCACATTGTTACACCTTGGTATCATTTCCCCTTCAAAAACCACCATTATTGCCAATGTACTACGCTGGGAAATCTTTAACAACAAACACTCAGGTCGTACCACTTTTACCATTTCTTCCCCGTCTTCGTACGAGGTACGACATGATCGGGTTGAGTACGAGAAGTCCCCCCCCCCTTGCACTGGCGCATCCAACTATGAACAGTGGGCGACTCAGCTATGAACACCTCGTATCGGAAAGCAATGGCTGCTTGTGACAATTTTTGGGTGAAAACAGTTCTGAACCTCTCACTGAAAGCCCTTTCAGCCTTCTCGACACTGCTTTAGTCTTAGAGAAGAAAGGTGGAGTATTCAAACAGGTATTTTTTTTTGTAGTGTGTGCACATGTGAGCAGCTGGGATCACACCAATTTGCCAAAAGCAACATGAATAGCGTGCCAGAGAGTGCACAAAGCAGTGCCGTTGTATAGTAATCAAAATTATACACTTGAGGAGGCTTGTGCCGCCTCATTAGGTGCTGAAGTGGCAGGAACGGCGCTTTGAGTGCTTTGAGGTGTGTTTGGTTCCATGGCTACTTTGTCTTGGCCCTCTACATGTTCGTCATCACCAGTTTCACTCTGGTGTGTCCATGATGACACGCGAGCACGGTTCCGAGTCCTCTGAGATTGTGGAAGCGGAGCACTCGCTGTGATCACTGGGTTCGAAGACGTGTTTGCAGTCAGTGCAAGCCTGGCTGCTGTTCAGTGATCGGCATGACTGTCAGAGCAGTCACTGGATTGCAATTTTAGACTGTCACTCACATCTGTGCTGAAATCAGACATATTGCGGTTTGACGCCGAGGAAAAAGTGTGTTGGGCATATGGTTGCCCCATGCCAAGTACCAAGGGGGTGCGTGTTGTGTGGTTTCTGTTACTACAAAACCTACGGTTGAAATTAGGCACCACAGGTCATTAGATGCTAATGGAATTCATTGGGCATTTCATGACTGGCTCCGTTACGTGAACCCTAATTCTTGACATGGGGATCTCCTTCACACCAAGTATTCAAATCTCTCTTGAGGAGCTTCATCATTTTCATAGAAAATGTGGACATTGTTGTCAAGCAATGTGCCAACCTAAATGAAATGAAAAGGAAATATCTGAAAGAGTGCAGAAACATAGAAACATCAGCAGTTTTCGGTGTTGGGTACAGTTGGTTACACGGATTTACAGTTACTTAATCAGTTAATGGCAGAGAATGTAAAATTCCAACTGAAGTTCTAATGTCCAATAGATCAGTAGACACCGCTTGAAGATAGACAACCTGGGGACCCCCCAATAAAAGTAAACAAGTACACAGCCCCGCTTGCGCAACATCCAGCAGCGTTTCACTGCTTGCCCAGCAGGTGGTCTTTAGACACAGTCTGAACCAAAAAAGTGCCGTTTGACCGGGGTTTGGTCGTTGGACAAGGTTGTGGACAGTTCTGCATCCCGGACGTGAGTCTTTTACCCTCAGAGCCCCGTAATAGAAAATAGGGCACAACCAGGTGCTTCCCCACGCTGCCATTGCATTTGCACTCAATCTGGATGGTGGCAGAATGGGCAGCAGGGCTCAAAATAGTGGCAGCTACAAGAGTGCAATCTTGGCTGATGCCAAGATTCGCTGCTAGTGGATCGCCGCTGACTAGCAGGACATTGGCAAAGGCATGGACATTAATGTGTATGCAGTCATGCCTTTGTTGGACTTTGTCGTTTGGCGCTGTGTATGCTAATTTAAAGGTTGTGAGGACTCAAAATATTTGATGGTGCAGGATTTCATCTACGTTCTTTCAACCGGAAGGGTAAGAACCCATCTACAGCCATTGCACATGCAAAGGATGAGTGAAAACAACACGCAGCTTGTGCAAAGGATTTGATGGAAAAGGCGCCCTTTGAGTCGTTTCTCTCCTTGGTCTCCTTGGTCATCTCCACAACCATACGTGACACTACTTAGCCCCCGTGCACTGTGCCTCTACCATACGTAGCAACATGGGAGCACGAGGTGGTACGGCACAGCTGTCATGATTTTTCGGGCCCTGCAAACCTCACTCCTCTCATTCCTGCACCCGGCCCAACCCCCACACATGCTGCAACACACCTGCTTTTGCTCCAAGGATGATCCCCCCGCAGAAGCCGAGGCTTTGCGGGACATGCAGGCAACTGTCCAATTCAGCATGAGAGCACTCTGTTTCCTGCAGGCGAGGACAAGATGGCCAGAGTGGGGCCTCATCCGGGAGTTTGTCCTGGCAATACTCGCGAGCCCTGCTGCAGCTCACCCCATGGGTTAAGTGTCCAACGTGCCATTTGTTATCAGACACCCGAGATCCATTCAGCCAAACATCCAATCCAAGTGTGCATCCCCAAATTCAATCCGGCACTTACCACCGACCACCTTGGCATTGGAGCACACTGGCCACTTCCAACACTGGAAGGCGCATGAGCCATAGATCACATTCCACCGACTTACTTCCCATACTCCTAAGCACGGCCCATGATCTACTCCTCAGTCCTCAGTGACTAACATGATTTGCTGCCCCCTACTAACTGCAACCCAGTGCCCAGAATCGTTTACCTACGTTGTTTGGGACTCTGCCCGAGACACACCATGAACTATCTGCTCCCAATGCCTTGACCATGCTGTTTGTGACTTTCCCAGTGATACACACTCGCTTACTTATTGATTGCTCGTAACCCACTGCATTGTTCCACAGTCCCCGCAATGGCCAAGACCTATGGGGTGTACATGTAAAATCTAAGCCTCTGCCCCATTTGACATCATGAGCATTATGTGATTCCATGTCAAAAAAAGGGGGGCCCGCTCCCCCCGAGGGTGGACACCCCCCCCCCCTTGGGCCACACTTGCAACATCAGGCGTACTGGTGGGTTTTCAGCTGAAAACTTGGGGATCCCATATTTGAAGGGTGCCGATCAAGAAGGAACAGGTCTCGAGTCCCAATGAAGCAGTGGCATACCCGAAGCAACATACCCCGAGGATGATCTAACAACATGGCTGGCGATGTGATTTTCAGAATTGTGGGTATAAACATGCGGGATGCAAATTCTTTTTCGAGTGCCTTCAGCGCTGGACAGTTGCTCTGAACACCCTTGCCACCCGACCCAGCACCCTCAAACTCCAGGAGGGGGGGTCCCATACAAGGACCAGACCCCCCAGCCTCGGGACTTTTGGTGCCGTTATCCAATACCCCCAACTGAATACAACGAAAAAGGAGCATCACGCAAACTACAATGCATGCATATCTCTCAGAGAGGTGAGAAATGCGCTGTCATTAAGTGTTTTTCGCAGACAGTGTTGCTTCATCGGTGTGTGGCATGTGGAACACTGTAGGTAATGGGGTGGGGGGGTTGTGAGATCTATTCAGAAAGCCCTTGAGAAGGCCTATTTGGACGCTATGGGTCTGCATGCTGAACTGACATTATGGTTGAGATTTCCTCCTGGTTTGGAAAGTGTGCCGTTTCATGTGCTATCAACAGTTACTCACAAGGGCTGTATACAAATTTTGCTGCGTCAAGTCATCCCCTGACCCCACACACCACAAAGAAGGACATGTTCTGAAGGTTTAGAACAGGTCAAAGCGACTTGTGACAGCCTTGACAGGTGACGAAAGATCCCAACATCTGCCCCCCGCAACCTTTATGCAAGCACGCTGAGCAGCACATCTTATCCACAATTCAGGTCACCAATCTTCAGAGCAATTTTATGGACCGAAAACAGTACCCCGCAAGCAACACAGTCTTTGGGAACTGCATGCATGTGGACTGGAAACAAACCAGTGCAGCATGCAAAGGCACACGAGTACACCAGCGGGAGGGGCCACCAAGGATGCCAACCAGTTGTTTGGGTGGGGGGATTGCCACCACGACCAACACTAGAGCCTGCTTCAAGTGGCGATGAGGAAATTGAGTAGTGGGACTTTGGGTGCACCTTGAGGGCAGCAATCATGACCCAGTCCCACACCCTTGGTATACGTGGATTATTGGCAACATGTGCAGCTCAGCAAGCAAGGAATATTGACCTTACCACTCAAGGGTCGTGGGCAAAGCCATTGAAAAAAGGGTGGATAGTGTTAAGAACGGCAGGCTTCGGCTCCACAAGTATGGCTCAGAAAACAAAAATGGTGACATATGCACCAACAGACTGCAAATGTGAAATTTCCCATGTTGTATCACAGCCCATGTTCCAACAATTTAAACATGACTTTCGCCCGACAGCTGCCCAACAGCTCTTTGAAGAACCTTTTGTGATGCCCCCATGAAACAGGTTACATCCACCTTCCCAACTGGACAATACTTTCACATGATGCATGATGAGGAATCTTTGCACTTGTCGTCCTTGCATGCGCACTGCTTTACAGATATACTGTCTGTGAAAGCCTCCACATTGTCTGATTCCAAAGCCCCCCCCCCCCCCTACTAGCCTCTACAATTCAATGGAGCAAATTGAGCACAAGTCAATTTATCAACCCAGTATGCTCCCTACCCAAATGCAGTCTGGAGACTCTCCAAGTAGAGACCAAGGGTCACTAATTTCAGTGATTGTGGACACATCGTGGTTTCGTGGTAGGGGGTGATAAAAGGGTTTTTTTTGAAAAAAAAAAAAAAAAAGACACATAACAATTGGGCCTTGGACAAAACGCGGGGGTCTCTATTATACCTGCGAGCTCGGTACCAATATTCAGTTCCGCTTAGGGTTGGGGTGCCCAACGAATGTTGTTACCTGACCATTAAACCTGTGGCCATGGGTGAATGTTCTCAAAGTACGATGGTGTATACTATAGTAGATAAAGAGGCTCAATGCGTTGATGAACGTTTCGTAAGGTGTTCTTGAACTTTTACAATTGCGGTTTTTCGGGTCGCCGCAAAGGTTGTTGAATGGTTGGCACGGCAAGCGAGGCAATAGGAGACTTATCAAAGAAACATCATGAAACCAAGCTGAAAGTGCGAGTGTAGATGGTGCTTTCGTCTCCACATTGCATGAATCTCGTGCATGTGCGTGTGTACGTGCATAATTTGATCATAACACTTCATGACAAGTATGCATATCATCGTAGACGCGGATGATTTTCCATCACTTGGTATGTGTTTGTAACAAGGACCTACCACAATCCAAAATGCGTCCAACACCAACCAACTTCTTGAAACAACCTCGGATCGTTGCTTAGCATATCTACACCATCCTTCCGTAAATGCAAAGCAAAAAGGTGACCTACATCTTAGTACTTCCACAATTCAAGCTTTCATGAACCTTACCTCCTTTGGATTGCGCTGTTATACTGTTAAATTGCAAGTTCTGCAAGCACATCGAAACTGGAACCAAAAACAACCTGACTGTATCGTGATTCATCAAATCATTACCGAAGAGCGTAAGCTTGAGGTTCCACCCCGAGAAACGCTGCGAATGTCGGACACTTTGGGGTATATATATATATATATATATATGGTATAGCTTCCGTCTATATCGCGAACAGGCGGCGCGCGCGCGCGCGTCGTCTGGCATCTGGCGGATTTTGCGATTTCGATTTCTGCCGCCAGAAATCGATGTGAATGCATTGCTGTCGGAAAATTTATACAGATGAGCACCTGTGAAATTATCATGCGCAAAACAGCGCGATTTCTTGAACGGCGGTGCATATCCGGAATTTGGGCATCTTGATGCACAATGCTCAAGTTTGGATTCCAAAATCGTGAACAAGGTCCAAAACTAGATTCATTCAACTTTCGGGTTATTCGACGTTGAGGTGGTAGGCCAGAGATCTAAATTTTTGAGATTTTAATATATTTCACCCAGGTTAGTCATTTTGTGCGCTTAACATGCCAGCTTAGAGCTCAGCCCGCTTAACATGCTAGCTTGCCATGCCCATGGTCATACACCATGGCTCAAGCATTGAACCCACTACCTTTCCTTTGCACCAAAATGACTTGTAAAACATCAATGTTGGCCCTTGTGGCCTCCTTTTGCCACGTAGGTTGGGAGCACAAACGTTGAAAAGGAAAGCTGTCTCCACTTCACATTGTTGGTGTCATATTGCGGACAACATCCTAGCCTAAAGATGTTGTTTTCTTTGACATCCCGTTTGACGCTCGAGGTTCCACAGGCCGAAGGCCGTTTGATTAATTACCGAAGAGCGTAAGCTTGAGGTTCCACCCCGAGAAACGCTGCGAATGTCGGACACTTTCAGGTATATATATATATATATATTATAGCTTCCCTCTATATCGCGAACAGGCGGCGCGCGCGCGCGCGTCGTCTGGCATCTGGCGGATTTTGCGATTTCGATTTCTGCCGCCAGAAATCGATGTGAATGCATTGCTGTCGGAAAATTTATACAGATGAGCACCTGTGAAATTATCATGCGCAAAACAGCGCGATTTCTTGATCGGCGGTGCATATCCGGAATTTGGGCATCTTGATGCACAATGCTCAAGTTTGGATTCCAAAATCGTGAACAAGGTCCAAAACTAGATTCATTCAACTTTCGGGTTATTCGACGTTGAGGTGGTAGGCCAGAGATCTAAATTTTTCGGATTTTAATATATTTCACCCAGGTTAGTCATTTTGTGCGCTTAACATGCCAGCTTAGAGCTCAGCCCGCTTAACATGCTAGCTTGCCATGCCCATGGTCATACACCATGGCTCAAGCATTGAACCCACTACCTTTCCTTTGCACCAAAATGACTTGTAAAACATCAATGTTGGCCCTTGTGGCCTCCTTTTGCCACGTAGGTTGGGGGCACAAACGTTGAAAAGGAAAGCTGTCTCCACTTCACATTGTTGGTGTCATATTGCGGACAACATCCTAGCCTAAAGATGTTGTTTTCTTTGACATCCCGTTTGACGCTCGAGGTTCCACAGGCCGAAGGCCGTTTGATTAATTACCGAAGAGCGTAAGCTTGAGGTTCCACCCCGAGAAACGCTGCGAATGTCGGACACTTTCAGGTATATATATATATATATATTATAGCTTCCCTCTATATCGCGAACAGGCGGCGCGCGCGCGCGCGTCGTCTGGCATCTGGCGGATTTTGCGATTTCGATTTCTGCCGCCAGAAATCGATGTGAATGCATTGCTGTCGGAAAATTTATACAGATGAGCACCTGTGAAATTATCATGCGCAAAACAGCGCGATTTCTTGATCGGCGGTGCATATCCGGAATTTGAGCATCTTGATGCACAATGCTCAAGTTTGGATTCCAAAATCGTGAACAAGGTCCAAAACTAGATTCATTCAACTTTCGGGTTATTCGACGTTGAGGTGGTAGGCCAGAGATCTAAATTTTTCGGATTTTAATATATTTCACCCAGGTTAGTCATTTTGTGCGCTTAACATGCCAGCTTAGAGCTCAGCCCGCTTAACATGCTAGCTTGCCATGCCCATGGTCATACACCATGGCTCAAGCATTGAACCCATTACCTTTCCTTTGCACCAAAATAACTTGCAAAACATCAATGTTGGCCCTTGTGGCCTCCTTTTGCCACGTAGGTTGGGAGCACACACGTTGAAAAGGAAAGCTGTCTCCACCTCACATTGTTGGTGTCATATTGCGGACAACATCCTAACCTAAAGATGTTGTAGACAAGGGTTGGGTGCAAGGAGGCCGAAGGCCCCCTTGCCAAAAAGAGTGATCAGCAATAGATAGTAAAATGTAAAATGAGTTTTCCGGGTTACATTGCAACATACCTATTAGTTGACGTATTTTCATTTCAAAAGATTCTTCGACATCTTGTTTGAAATTTGGGTGTGTGTGCCTATCGTTGGAGCAACTATCGTGTGCCCATCTTGGTGCCCATACGTACCTACATACAATCTGAGCAAAGGTACCCAGCCTTTGGGCAGAGTAATGGATTTAGGCGGGTACATTCGGGAGTAAATTGGAACATATATGGGTTAGTTTGCGGATTTGGTTTTCACAACTTTCTTTGACATCCCGTTTGACGCTCGAGGTTCCACAGGCCGAAGGCCGTTTGATTTATTAACTGCGGATGCGACAAATGCATCTATTCGATAGAACAGTTCTGATCGTCATCATGTAAATGTAAGTACGTAGGCAAGGCCTCCACCTGGAGGGGGTGAATGATGATGAAGCGCTGGGTGGGGCTCCCGGCGGAACAGCTGGGTGGGGGAATTTTTGAGATGACTGGACAGTCGATGAGGCGCCGGCGCTGAAGGGCGTCACAGTCGGCGCTGCGATTTTATAACTTAAGGTTCGAATCCCTCTGGGAACAATTGTCAGATCGCTCTGCTGATGGCAGCGATCGCTCCACTGATGGCAGCGATCGGCGAGCGATCCAGCACTGATGCCAGAATCAGGAATCGAACCTACGCCAGGCTCAATACCACCATCAAAACTACAGCAAAACTGTCAACCACCTGTTGACTTTGCTTGTAGCTATGTGCAAAAATTTAAGTGTAAAACTTCATGTAACTTGTTGATGCATGCTCAACTCCAAAACATGGGCTCCGGTTGAATGGGTGCGCATTTCCTTATTCCAATTGGTGCGAGTTTGGTTGTTTTCCATGTCTCTTCATAGGTGCCTTATTCACCTTATGCATAGATTCAAGTCTTCCAATCAACTTGGTGGTGTCCCCTCCACGTTAGGGTAGGGTGTGGGCTAGGGTTAGGGCTAGGGTCACCGAGCTGGTGGAACCAGTCTTGGTTTTATAACCCTTTTTAGGGTCTAGGGTGGACCTACCAGGTTTAGCAGCAGCAGCAACAAGTGTTTTGAGATTGGTGTACCCTCCATCTTAGTTTGAGATTTCCGAAATTGCAGAGTTTTGGGCTAACGACTCCGGATCCCACGGAATACACAATCAGCAATGGCACATACAAGATTGAGTCCAAATCATCATTAAAAATGCAAGACCCTGCAGTGTAGTACAGAAAACTCACAACATTATGCACAGTTAGTTCTGTCCTACTTCGCAGCGTCTTTTGCAAGTCACAGAGCGTTCAATCTTATAAATAAAGCGTGATCTGAGTTTAATTATAAACAATCAACAACGTGCAAATGATCATCCATAATGTGCGCGCGATCTCTGCTGTGCGCGCACTCTCTGACTCACGTTGGGGTGTGTATCACTGTTTCATTACACTCCCCTCACAAGACATCTGTACACCTGCGAAGCAAGCAACAGATGTCTGACAGAAGCAAATAAAAAATTGAAACATCACTGTGGACATGCATATATAAACCACTGAGCAACCATAATCATCCCTGTACGCTGGACCCTGATGCTGATGATCTCTGGCCTGTGAATTCCGGTGAATCCTCGTCTCTGGATTTCGATCAGCTCTGTTCTCTGGACTCCGATCATCTCTGTTCTCTGGATCACTCCACGTCTGCACAAGAAAGAAAGCACACAAAACATGTCACCGCACCACTGTGACTACAAAGTTGGACACAGCATAAGGTATGCCTGACTCAATGCCTTTAGTTAGGGGGGGCATAAATCGAACCCTTGATCGTTCAACACCGATGATTGTTTTATCTCAAAATCACACACAAAAAAAAAGAAACGACGTCCGAAAGAAACCACCAAAGCATCGGCGAAGGGGAATGTAATCCTATTACTTGTCACGGGGCCACTCAGGCCAGTACCTCTTATGCCTAGGGCAAAGGGGGCTTGATGTCTGGTAAACACATGCTGCATCCTCAGAGGGCGCACTGTCTGCAACATTTGGGCCGGGGACCAGGGGGTTGCGTTGCGCTCTCCGACCAAAAATAACTGGCGCCTGGTGCTGGGAGAAGGGAATCAGCTACAAACCAGCTGCAGTGCCAGGGGAAGCTAAATCTCACAGGGGGCGTCGGTTACGTACTATACGGTGTAGGCGAATTCACCGATGACCTGCAGGGTGAACCTGAAAACTGGCTGATACTGCTATATACAAGGTCAACATGATTCGTGTCAACACACAGAAGACATGCAATACATTCAATGAAATTTGGCAGTTCTGAACTCCCACTTCCCAAGGAAGGGCCCACGTGCCAACGGTGGGAAAAAAAATAGAAACAACTGATTAACAGTTCATACACAATAATACATGAGAGGGGAAGAAAAAGACTTTTGTCCTGTGACAGAACCTCAGAAAAAAGGGGGGGGGGGGCTGACGACGTCGCAAGGGCCATGGCGTAGACACCAGTGAGACAGCGTGCCATTCGCCAAGCCAATGCAAAACTGTCATCACCACGCCCTGCAGTCAGACATACCAGTCTGAAGTATTGAAATAAAAGGATGTGTAACCCACTTCTGAATTCTGTAAGGACTTCCTGAACTCTGTAAGACCTGTACAGAAAGGGGAGAGCAATCAGAGCATCAAAGGCGGTAATATACACGACATAAGGAGGAAACACATCGGTGATCACGCATATGCACCTGTCCCCCGAAATCTGTGCGCCATTGTAAAAATTTTGGATGTACTGATGACAACACTTGTCGTATGTCCTGTAACCCCACATCAATCTTGTGTTTGATGTTGTAGCGCAGCCATTCCTCATTTATGTCATGCATGAATTCAGATGCCTCCCTCCACTCAGGTTTGTCGTACCCCTTGTATTTTACAAACCATTTAACAATGTTGGGGCGGCGTGCCTTGTCCTTACCTCTGTTTTTTTGAACTGCATGTTTTAAAATTTTTTCGACGATGAATTTCTCATCATCCACCAGCGTCTCCTTGTCGGTGTAAAAGTGTAGGGGTGGAGCTCCGTGTGTCAAGGGGGGGTTGTATGGTTTGAGCCGCAATGACTCAACCTGTTGTTCACCATACGGACCAGCAATTCTATACCTACCTGCACTGAGCCTCTCCAAAATTTCAGCAGGACCAACCCAAAGACGGTCCAATTTACTCTCCCCCGGTTTACGAATGGTTTTCAACCAAACACGATCACCAGGTTCAAAATTGAGAGGCGGGTGTTCCGTCAGGTATTTGGCACTGAATTCATCATGTATTTTTGTGAGCTTGGCACTCACATATTCTCTTTCCCTACGCACACGTTGAAAAAATTGGTACGCATCCTCTGACCCGTAATCAGGTGCCATTGGGGGGTGATCCCCAAACCCAATGGGATCCCTACCGAAAACAAGTCTATGTGGACTGAAGCCTGATACAGCCCCAGGCATATCGTTAGCACACCAAAGTGCCAGAGGCAATAAATCAGTCCACTTACGATTTCTGCCTGCCTGCTGTAACAACTTGCGTAAGCTGTCAACAACTACCTGTACTGCCCGCTCAGCCCTACCATTACTCTTCTTACGATACACAGGGGATCTATACTCCTCAATTCCTGAGAGCTGACAGAATGTGGAGAAAAAATCTGCATGCATAATTTTATCCACGTCGCTAAAAATTTCCTTCGGCAGCCCGAAGAAAGTAACAAAACGCGTCAGAAATAAAGAAGCCAGCTCAGATGAGGTAATGGTGGTGTTGCATGGCAGTGCCATTACATATCCTGTTAAACGACAGACAATTACAAAAACTGAGTCATATACAACAGCTCCCTGTTGCACTTCATCCAATTTACAAAAATCTGCTGAGATAGAACTAAACGGATACTCAGGTATTGGATATGAATGCATAGTGTCAGGCTGCAGACCCTTGCGACCCTTGACAGCCTGACAGACCTGACAATGTCCCAACTGCAGCGCAATGTGTTCTTTCAGCTTGGTGTATGAAAATTTTCGTGGCTGTCCTTTATCAAGCTCCTGAAAAATGTATTTTCTGTCAATGAGCTGGTGTGTTTTGTGAATGCCTGGATGGGCATATGTATGTGTCGCCACTATGACTTTGTCCAACAGAGACAAAGGAACACAAATACGCCCTGCCAATCGAACACGACCCATATGTAATCTGTACTGACCACTGACACCATCTGCCTGTAATGTTGTCCAATGTGGACCCAGCACTGGGTCAGCAGCATATTCTGGATCCCAATCACTATACAACACAGCGGTATCAGGGGGGAGTTTGATTGTATTTAGTGTGTGTATGTGTAAATCTTCCACTCTGTCAATGGGCAGCTCGTGCCCGTCACCCACTGAGACACATGAAACTGTAGAAATTTCTGTGTGACGTAACTCACGCTTGACTACTCGAGAAGGTCTGCTCTGTTGAAAAACTGCAGGGTTGCAGTATAAGTGAAATCCGTCAATATCAGCAAAAGCTGATGCATGCACAAGGGAGGGGTGATCAGAAATGTGACGAATTTCTGCAACCGCACGGGCCTCAAGAAGAAGCTCACGTGCCTCAGTTTGATGAGGTATGTGGACTGCAACACACTCAGTGCAGTCAGGAACCATACAGGCACGTACAGTATGATACTCTCCAAAATCATTCGGGTGCCGTTCACGCAACTTACGTTGTGTGTATTCACGCTCACGCTGTTCACACTGGTTCCAACCCTCAAGGTCATTTTCACTGCCGTGAAAAGATACATCCTGAGATAACCCTGCCGGGTATGCCCGGCGTGATAACGCATCAGGGGCTTCATTTTCAGCTCCCTTATGATACAGTATTACAAGATTGAAACGACTTAAAAACTCGTGCCATCGGCCACGACGACCCAAAGGCCCAGACACAGTACACAAATCAAGACACTGTACAATACTACTATGATCTGTACGTACCAATACTTCCTGATGTCCTATCCATGACTGAAACTTTAACAAACTACATACAACAGCATACGTCTCTTTTTCCCTCACTGTCCATCCCACCTGTCCTATACCTTTATCTTTATGCTTACCTGCTGTTTTACTGCCCTGCAGTTTTCTAGAAAAAAAAGCGACAGGATGCCAATTCCCGTCGTCCTGTTCCTGTTCAGAAAAGTTTATAGTGTTTTCAGCACTGTGTTTTTGCTTCTCCTGCTGCTTGTTGTTGCTGTAGGGTGTCCTGCTGCTGGTTTTGGATGATGAAAAGCTTTTGTTTGTTGAAATACAGTAAAGCCAACTCAATCCAGGATAGCCCAAGCCAATAGTATGCAAGGAGAAGGTAAATCAGGATCAAAGCATGAAGGGCTGCAGTGTAAACAGTGAAAGATGATTAGATATTCACAGTAACTGCAACTCAGGATACAAATGAATGCATATTCACAGAGATAGCTGAAATGTTTTGGGAAAAGAGTTAGAAAACTGCCTCAGGATCACTCTCTCTCCATAGTGCCATCTTAGGAGATGTGCACTCTTTGTTTTGGGTCCCATATGTGCTGAGGTGGCATGGTATGTGGCGATGAGGTCACTGCCATGTCACATGGGATCTTCCTACTTAGTTAGGCTGACCAGGAATTGAACCCAGGACCTCTCAAAAAGAGGTGCCTAACCCCCTATGGTGCATACCACTAGGGCAGATAAGTATTCATGGAAAAACATAGATAAATTCATAGGCTCTACCTTAGGTATGTCAGTGCTCAGTCAACTCAGGAAAAGATGTTTTACTTCTGATTGAAAGGGGATTAAGGGGTCCACTCCATATCCTGATTGGGTGTTTGGTTCCATAGGTCAAAATGTGTTCTCACCACTTTTGGCTGGACCAATACTAAGATAAAAATGCATGGATGCTCAGTGCATCTCTAATACAACTAGAGTATGTCCCAAAGCAATGGAAAAGCACTTTTTCTTACTCCCCCCTTGTGCTGTGGTGGCCACCACTGTCGCATTTTAGGAAAAAGGGAATTTTTCTTGGCCTTTCCTTGGTTTCCACATCTACTTTAAAATACCTACAGTCTCCCTCACACTGAAAAATGGGCGCTCACCATGGCTGGCGTCCTTTTGCTGCTCTGATTGTACAGTTTCCTACAGAAGACTCAGCGCTCTTGGCGCTGCCGGGGCTCCTGTGGCTTGGTTGGGTTAGATTGGGAGCATGCCAAACATGTGCATATGCATCCCTTCCTCCAAGACGCAGCGTCGACACAACCCAAACGCAAGACACATTATACACACTCGCATGGGTTCTCGTAAACCTGCTGGCGACCTGTGACCTGTCTTAGGGCGTAGGGAGTCGAAAAGAAATTAATTTGCCCCTTGGTGGGGTCTTGGTTCTGCTCAGTCTCTCCAGGCACCTGCGTTTCGGCCCGAACACGGCCTACTCAGCGAGGCTGCGCGTGGGTATCTGCAGAGGCAGGAATGGGAGAATTATGGACGAATCCACGCAAAAACGAAGCGACGACACCAAAATCCGTCAAATGACGGCGTAGAATTTTTCTGAAACGACACACCTGAGTAGAAACCAATTGTGCATCAAAGGCACATTTTTATAGAAATTATAGTCATCTCTGGATTTTTTAAGTCCAGAAATTCATACGCATAAAATGGCGGCGCGCAGGAGCGGCTCCTAGCGAAGCGCCGGAAAATGGGAAAATAATGGAATTATAAACGTATGTATCACGTAGTCTTGAAAATGACGAGACACACATTAATAAACAAACATACAGATTCCACCCTCACTAATAGAAGCTTCAAAAATTCAAGAATTCGAAAATCAATTGAACAGACTTCAATGAATCAGGTATAAACTACAGGTATGCTCGTCTTGCATGCCGCATACACATTGCTCGTCTCGTGTCTCCGTGAACGAGTCGTGTAGCAGCGTTAACAACGATAACCACGATAGGGCGCGGTAGAGGGATTGATTACAAAGATTGTAGATGATTAGCGGTCAGATCAGGGTGATTAGTCATACACACAAGTGCATAGCAACGTTCTTCGCGTGCGCCCCTTTTGTTTTCTCTCCTTGCTTCACTTCCCAGCGGTAGGTAAGGTAGGTACGCCCAGGCGGGGCCACCCCCTGGTGGAGTCAAGATTGTTGTGGAGATGGGCAGGTTTGCCCAACGTGATTGTGCATAGTCGTGCATGCACACACGCATTAAAGGGTAGGCCACGCGAAGTGCGCACGGTAAACCTTGTTTAGGCTACCCAGGGGCTCCTCGGTACGTTCTTTAAGAGAACCTGAGGAGTCCCTTAACGCTTGCTTGCTTGATAAGGGTAGCTGCTCCATGCAGCGTGTTTGCGGACAGCGTATTATAGGGCACACTGAGAAGGGTATAATACCTGGAGTGTGCCTTGGTTCCTCCGCCGCAAACGCCCTTTCATTTGCCTTTGTTTTACAGGTGGGCAGGTAGGGTGAGTGGTGCAGCAGCATTTTTTTATGTCCTGCTAAACAGGGGCGCAGATCACACAAACAAGTAACTCCGCTCCGCCTGTGGCAGAGCAGGGAGTCCGACTTCATCGACATCTGCGCCTTGCACACGAGAGCACTCCTTCCCTCCAAGCCCTTGCAGGGGAAACGCGTTGTGGCGTCCCCTGTGAGGCCACAGTTGCTTAGCAGCGCTGTGTTCTCTTGTTATTTCACAGGTGGGTCGCTAGGACCCTCGAGAACTTCCTCTCCGCAACGCCAAGTAGAGTGTGCGTGTAGGAGTGGTAGTCCTGCGTGGGGGCTAGAGCCAGTTGCCCAGCGCTCGCCCACCAGGATGGTGCCACTGTAGGGTGTGTAGGACCTGTAGGGGGCGTGTCACTGTCCCACCCTTTTCCTGCAATTTTAGCTGGGTTGGTGGGCTGTGACAGTGGGTTAGGTTAGTGTTTTTGGCCACATAGCAAACAGGCGTTTTGCATGCCTTCATAGCTTTTGGCCACCCCTCCCTTTAGTAGACAGGTAGGTAGGGAAAACAATACCTGGATTAACACTCTGGGTATTCCCCCAAGGTTTTGCGCCAGCACAGAAATTGGGCGCATAGGGGAGGGGAGACCCGGGGCGTACCCCGTGGCATCAATAAGCCAACCCTCCAGGTTTAGCAAGGGCGCAGACTTGGGTATAATTAGGACACCACTTCTGCGGCTTGCTCTCAGGACCTTAGGACTAGCACACTCACACATACGCTTTGGCAGGTAAGGGTAAGGTTCAGTCCCTAGCTTTAGTCTTGGAGGCAAGCGTCTCAGCGAGCCTCAACAACTCACCAAGGTTGTTCTGGGACAAGTAGTCAACCAGAACTGAGTTTAGGCGTCCCTCAGGTAGAACAAATGCAGAGAAGGGCTCCCAGGTGGCCTCTTCGACTCCAAACCCTTCCCAGAGGGTGAGGAAGCGCCAACCCTGGCGATAGCGGTGGCGTAGGACAGACTTCACCAGGTAGAAGCCCTCCTTAGCCATCTCCTCGGCGTTCATGTCGGGGAGTTCACCTTCAACTTCCATAGGGCTGGCAGCCCCTTGTAGGTCCAGAGCGGCGATTTCCTCGTCGTTCAGCTCCCACTCCTCCCCACAGAGGTCTTCAGGATCATGGTAGCGCTTCAGGTGTTGAGCGGCGCACACCAGGGTCCCCCCTAGACGGGGAGAACACCGCACGGTGATACGATGCCCATCCACAGATAGGATCTTGTACGGCCCGAAGTATGGGTCATCGCTGGTAGAGCGTGGCCAGGCGGGTAGTCGACTGTGGTGCACCAGCACCCAGTCCCCTTCTTGGTAGGTGGCCGGTACACGGTGCTTGTTCTTCTTGTTCCACTGACGCTCCCTCACTCGCTGGAGCATAGCCTTGGCCTTGTCCACCTTCGCTTGTTGCTCTTGGACCCATTCACCCACAGAAGAATGGGTGTCCTCTGGATAGGGGGCATGTAGGAACCATGCCGGGCGCCCCATGAATAGCTCATGTGGCGAGTAGCCAGTAGCTGAACTCTCTTGGGAGTTCATCATCAAGGATATGACGGGGAGTAGTCTCACCCAGTCTCTGGTGCGTTCAGTTTTGCACCATATCCTGACGTTCTCCTTCAGGACACGAATCTGTCGCTCACATAGGGGGTTGCTCGTGTGAGAGTAGGGAATCCCTGTAGACACCTGGACATTGAGGGACCTCAGGACCCTCTTGTACCAGCCAGTATCTGAGCGTACTCGTACGTCCTCATCGGAGTTGATCTCCTTGGGCGCCCCATAGACACAAAACCACTCCTCCAGGAGTATCTTGATAGTCTCCTCTCCGGTAATGTGCTTGGTACATGGGAACACCCTGGTAAACCTGGTCAACCCACAGGTTACCACGAGGGCGAAGTCATAGCCCCCGAACGGCACAGTGAGGGATGGGCAGGGTCGAGTAGAGACCTCTGTCCCTGATATCCCCTGGTTTACAGGACCTGCACGGGCACTTGTCCACGATAGGCAGGAGCGTCTTCCGCAGCTGGTCGTCAGTCCACGTAGTGTGGAACCACTGCTTGAACAGCCTCAGGGTACGGTCAGCACCCACATGACCACTGGACTCATGGGTCCACTTCAGCAGCGCTGGGACTCGGTCACTAGGCACCACGATGCGGTCCTCGTGCCAGAGGTAGCTCTTGTCCCGCTTCCACTGGTCTTGGTTGACCAGGAGGGGTTCAAGGCGTTTCTCCAGGCGCCGGTAGATATCCCCAAACTCCTGTAGGTACTCCGATTGTTGGAGTCCATCCAGGGGGCGTATCATGGTCATGTTCAGGTCCAGGTGTACGTCCATACGGCTGAACGCTTCCTTAGCCAGCGCTTCAGACCGGGCACCAATCAGGGCGTCGAAGTTGTTGCGGCTGATGTAGTCGGCACACTCGTTCTTCACTCCCGGGATATGGTGTACCGTCAGCCGTAGTTGACTGAGGTAGGTCCACCAGCGACGTAGCTTGGCCTTCTCAGGTGGGGGGCCCTTCTGGAAACTGCGGACCGGTTCTTGGTCGCATAGCCAGACCACAGGGTTACTCCCCAACAGTCGTGCTTGTGAGGATAGCACCAGCATACCCGCGAGCAGTTCCTGCTCATAGGTGGAGTAGTTCCCCCTGGCCTGGTTCCACTTCCAGTTCCAGTGGCCCAGAGGTACTAGGACCCACTTGTCGTCAGGGTAGCTGTGCTTGAGGGTTCCATCTCGGTTGAGACCTTCCGTCCCCCATTGGGAAATGGCCGAGTCGAACTCCTCCTTCTCTAGTGCTTGCCACTGGAACAACGTTCCACCACCGCCCACATTGCTGGCGTCGGTCACCAGGATAATCTCCCCTTGTGCCCTAGGCACGCCCAAGCACTTAGCGTTGGCTACCTTGTCTTTGAGCTCAGTAAGAAAAAGTGCTTTTCCTTTGCTTTAGGACATACTCTAGTTGTATTAGAGATGCACTGAGCAACCATGCATTTTTATCTTAGTATTGGTCCAGCCAAAAGTGGTGAGAACACATTTTGACCTATGGAACCAAACACCCAATCAGGATATGGAGTGGACCCCTTAATCCCCTTTCAATCAGAAGTAAAACATCTCTTCCTGAGTTGACTGAGCACTGACATACCTAAGGTAGAGCCTATGAATTTATCTATGTTTTTCCGTGAATACTTATCTGCCCTAGTGGTATGCACCATAGGGGGTTAGGCACCTCTTTTTGAGAGGTCCTGGGTTCAATTCCTGGTCAGCCTAACTAAGTAGGAAGATCCCAACTAAGTAGGAAGATCCCATGTGACATGGCAGTGACCTCATCGCCACATACCATGCCACCTCAGCACATATGGGACCCAAAACAAAGAGTGCACATCTCCTAAGATGGCACTATGGAGAGAGAGTGATCCTGAGGCAGTTTTCTAACTCTTTTCCCAAAACATTTCAGCTATCTCTGTGAATATGCATTCATTTGTATCCTGAGTTGCAGTTTCTGTGAATATCTAATCATCTTTCACTGTTTACACTGCAGCCCTTCATGCTTTGATCCTGAATTACCTTCTCCTTGCATACTATTGGCTTGGGCTATCCTGGATTGAGTTGGCTTTACTGTATTTCAACAAACAAAAGCTTTTCATCATCCAAAACCAGCAGCAGGACACCCTACAGCAACAACAAGCAGCAGGAGAAGCAAAAACACAGTGCTGAAAACACTATAAACTTTTCTGGTAGCAAGAGGCAGCCTGTCTCTGTGCACCGGCAGCGACCCCGCGCCGTACAACCAGTGCTCCGAGCAGGCAAACATAAGCAGAAGGGTGGATTAAGATGGATCCAGGAAGAGTGGACGCCGAGGTGAACCCAGCGCCAGCGCCAAAGACACCGGCAAGGCCGGCGCCTGACGCTGTACCTTCGGTGGAGCCCTTACATGGGCCAATGGATACGGCGGAGGACTCCTTGGATGGCCTCCAGACGGCCTTTGGGGCCCTGTCGGTGAAGGAAATGGTCTCTCAGCCTCAGCCTGTGAAGAGGAAGAGAGGAAACGAGAGCGAGAAGGATGCTGGAGAACGAGCAGACGAAGGAGAGGAGCAAGGGCAAGACCCGACGGATGTCCCTACCTTCGAAGGCGCACCAAGCGCTTCTGGCCTCCATGCATCACCCTCTCCGATAACCACCACACTCCCAGCCGCCGCTACATCCACTTCCACAACCAACCAGCCTATG
This sequence comes from Eutreptiella sp. 'Long Island Sound 2002', assembly GCA_964036045.1. NCBI lineage: Eukaryota > Euglenozoa > Euglenophyceae > Eutreptiales > Eutreptiaceae > Eutreptiella > Eutreptiella sp. 'Long Island Sound 2002'. The sequence continues at coordinate 40,874,124 of OZ038389.1, read as the reverse complement.
GCAGAGGGCACAGGCTTTACTGGCATGCCTCACTACCCCGCCTATGGCATGGGCCCACCTACCACTGCGCTCCTTGAGGCAACTACTGCCAGTGAGCCGGTGGCTTCCAGCTCTGCGCCGCGTTGGTATGCGGCTGACCATCCCCATCCACTCCACGCCACGGGAACCTACATGGAAGTTCCTGGGTATGCTCCTGGGTGTACACCTGGGTATGCTCCCCTGAGTGGGTTGAGGAGAGGACCAGAGTCTCTGGGAGGCAGGAGTAGAGGATCGGGAAGATCCTCCAACAGGTCCCTGACGCGGTCGGAGATCAACGAGGTGCTCCAAGGAGCCACTTCGAAAATCGTGAGCGACCTCACGCAAGAGATCAGGGAGAAACTGCAGCCCCTGATGATCCCGTCCCATGCGTCACCTACGACAGTGGGGATGTCACCCCACCGAGTACAGGCTAACCACCTGGCGGCAGGGTTGACGAATACCCTGGGGAGCCTGAGGAGCCGACCGATGCCGACTCCTGCAGCAGTACCAAGAAGCCCATTCGTCCCGAGGACAGCCCAGCCGCCCTACAGTCACGTGACGAACTCGACGAGGGCCGAGCTGGACCAGCTGGGGCTGACAGCCCTAAGGGCAATGGTGGACGTCGAGCCTTATGGCTCCAGTGATCTAGGCGGAGACCCCTCCGATGATGGGCCGCCTTCGATGACTTCTTCTTCGCCATCGGATGACGAAGACCCTGAGGACCCCGAGGACTCCAAGGGTAAGAAGAAGAAGAAGAAGAAGAAGAAGACCCGACGCCCTGAAGGACGCCGAGCTCAGGAGGCGAAGGCTATTGCCACCTCCAAGATAGTGGTGAACCTGCCTGAATTCACAGGCAAGGACCTCAGCGAGTTCGCTGAGAACTTTGGCCGGTTCCTACGACTGACCGGCCAAACCCACGCGAGTGGGCGAGTGAAGTGCGACCTGCTCCTGCAGTGCTGCAAGACGAAGTACCTGGAGAAGCAGGTCAGGCAGATCGTCACCAACTCCGCCACCTTTGCCGACGTGTTGGTTGCCCTGGAGAGGCAGTACCCAACCTACGAGACCGACCTCTCCATCAGGGCCGAGATCCAGAACCTGCCCGTCCTGCCCAACAACCCCAAACCCGGCAGGGTCTCCGAGCTGTTGGCGGACCTGGACCACTGGGCTGGACGACTGACGCCCGGTTCTTACAGCAGCGACGACCTGCTGTTTTGGTTGTGCTCCAAGCTCCCCCGTGAGCTATGGGACGAGTGCCGTCTGACGGCTGAGCGCAAGGCTAGATCCCTCCGCTACGAGGATCTATGCGTGCTGCTCCTGGAGATGGCGCTGGAGAAGGAGAGCGACCAACACCTGAACCACTACCGTCCTGGTGGTGGAGGTTCTGGAGGCAAAGGGTACCAAGGGTCCCGACCTGGGCAGGGGACTACCCCCAAACACGCCCACGCCCGCCTAATGGAGAACGTGAAGGAGCTATTCTGGTGTGATGCCAGAGATGAACAGGGCCACCTGCAGCATGCCTCCGACTGCGAGCAGCGAGACTGCTTTGTTGTCCAGGGGAAGCAGCAGGAAAAGATCACCGGCGCCAAGGTGAAGATGCCGGATCATTACCGCTGCACCATCACGTGTGCATTCTGCGGTAAGCGGAAGCACTATGAGGACGAGTGCTACCATAAGCAACGCCTATCGGCGAAGCTTAAGGGGGAAGATCCTGGCAAAAGCTCAGGCAAAGGTGGAGGCAAGGCCAAAGGCAACGACTCCGGCAAGGGCAAGTCGAAAGGACGTGGTCAAGGTGGTCAAGACAAGGGTCAAGGAGGACGAGGAGGAGGCGCTAATCGCCAGAACGACAACAAGAACAAGGACAAGAACGGAGGTAACCCCAACCCTAATCCAGGGGGGAACTCCGAGCCCTCTGGAGGGCAGTCTGGACCTACCACACGCTCACAGACGCAGGCCCAGCAAGAACAAGGAGCCAAGCGTGAGCATGAAGGTGGTGACGACGGCAACGCCAAGAAGAGAAGCCGTTTCATGAGGATGGCCCGCAAATTGCGGAACAAGGGGTTCGAGGTGACCTGTCCCGCGGAGTTCTGACGGGGACGCTCTGGTGGCACCCAAGACCTGGTGTTTTGGGTACGTATCCTACTAGGGGGACGTGAATACCTGGGGGTACTGGATACTGGAGCCACAATATCGATAGTGGCCAAGAAAATTTTACCTTGTGGGAGCCTGAAGAACACCATGACCACCGCCGCTATACGGATGGGGGATGGACATGTGGTGCACAGCTGCGGGGACTGCGAAGTGGAGGTACCTATGGGCTCCAGGACTATCGCCCATCGGTTCTATGTGATGGACACTGATGCCTTCGACTTTGTACTGGGTACTGACTTCTTCGTGCAGCACTCCCAGATACAATCCCTGACGCTGCAAGCGCCCTACCTCCTGTACGTGGACCACGGCAGTGGCAGAGAGTCTGTGCCACTGGAGCAGTCGGAACATACCTCGAGTTACCTGAGACTATCGAAGGAGGAGCCCTCGAACATGATGGCGGCCTCCAAAACTGAGGACTATCAACTATTGGGGGAAGTCCTAGACCAAGGTCTGAAGGAGTTGGGTTACTCTCGAGAAGACCTAAGTGTGGAGCTGTTCGCCAGCGACAAGCAGCATGTACTGGACCTATACTGCAGCAAGGGGAAGAACTGCAGCTACAAATTTTACTGGCCCTCTTTCGGGATGGCCTACGGGAACCCCAGATTCAGTGAACTGGGGAAGGTGCTGACCAAGGTGGCCTTGGAACGTTCCCGTATGGTCCTGTGTTCCCCCGATTGGGGAGCCCATGGGGGCAATGAGTACTGGCGAACCCTCCTTGACAAGCTGACTATCAGCTCTGTGCGGTTACCTGATGAGGCCATCTACGTGCCTCTGGGACGCAAGACGCCCATTGGGAAGCCCGGATGGGGGAGTATGCTCAGCGTGGTGGACGGAAGTCTTACCACCATTCCCTGGGAAGACCTGGACCCTACTCTGGTCCGGGCTATACAACGAGAAAGCGATGGACTCGCCTTGGGTGACTTGAAGGATCGCCTACGACCTCAAGATGCTGTTGAAACTATACCCGGAGGAGATGAGTACGTCGTGACTGACACCAACGCCCCCAACTCTCCCTGTCATGTACCTGTTCCTGATGGAGTCTCTGAGTGTGGACTATCTGAGCTACCTAGCTCTATCCACTCAGACGACGAAACTGAGCACGACGCCTTCTTCGTGCAGACTGCGGTGGAAGAAGTGGAGAACGCCGAGTACGTCGCCCCACTCAAACCCCTACTCTCCATGAGGGTGGAAGACCCCGTGGATGAAGAGCTGGACTCTCGATCCAGGCTCAGGGAGTATGTGGATTCCAAGAGGAAGTTGGTGGCGAAAAAGCTATGCTACGCGAAGCCTACCCGCAGCTCGTGGCCACTGAAGCAAGGACGTATGGGAGACCTATCCCAACTGAAGGAGGACCTCGAACAGAAGATCACCACCTGGCAAAGGGAGGTAGATCTCAAGCTCATGAAGAGCGTATGGGGTGCCCATGTGAGGACCCCAGATGAGGACGACCTCTCGGAGGAATGTGTATGTGAACCCCCTAAAGCGTGCCTATGTTGCCATCGTCCACCGGAGATGGTTGAGCAAGACCTTCTGTATGCCTACCAAGGGCTGAAGGATGCTACCGCGGGCGAAGAGTCAGTGGAGGACCACCTCCCGACTTCTATTCAAGGGGCAAGCAACTTACACTCCGACGAGGACATGGAGGACAAGATCAAGGTACTGGACCCGCGGGTACAAAAGCTGATAAGGACCTATCTGGAGGTGTTCGGAGAACTACCCCCTCCAGCCTCATGCGACAAGCTGGTACAGATGGACCTCAAGCTGAAACCCGAATTCGTGGGTCACAAGATCCGGAGGAGACCTTATCCAGCTCCTAAAGAGCAGGCCGACGAGATTGAGCGACAGATACAAGAATGTATCGACGCTGGCCTAGTCCTGGAGTACAAGGATGGGGACTACCCCCTACACTGCAGCCCCTGTTTCCTGGTGGCTAAACCTGGGTCTACAGCCAAACGGCTGGTAGTGGACTATGGAGAGCTGAACAAGAAGACGCTGAACCACTCAGGGTCCATTCCCAATATGGAGTCTACCCTGGAGAAGATAGCCTCCTGTCGCTACAAGACCAAGATGGACAAGCGAAGTGGATTCTGGCAAGTGGACCTGACGCCCAACGCGCAGGAACTACTGGCCTTCATCACCCCTCAGGGGAGGGTATTCAAGTGGAAGGTCATGCCATTCGGCGTGGCTAACGCCCCCGCTCTGTTCCAAGAGCTGATGAACAAGATCTTGTCCATCCTACGACGGAGACCTAAGGTGCAGGAGCTCATATCCCGTGGGGCCCAGATGGAGGCTCACATCGACGATGTATGCCTCGGGACCAATACTCAGGAGGATCACCTAATCCTCTTGGGTGAGTTCTTTGCGGTCTGCCAGGAGAACCACACACGACTCAAGCTGGAGAAGTGTGAGTTCATGCAAGAGACCATGCAGTACCTGGGGTTTGACGTTGGCTATGGGTGGTGGACCCCAGCGGCCTCTAAGGCCAAACCCCTGATGGATGCCAAGGTACGACACGAAGACCCCAAGAAAGGACTTCATGATGTACGCAGTTTCATTGGGGCGTGCAACTTCTATCGCCGCCACATCAAAAACTTCACCTACACCAGCGCGGTACTGACTGACTTGATCAAGAAGAGTACTACTTGGCGCTGGGGCCCACAAGAGCAACAAGCGTTTGACGAGCTCAAAGACAAGGTAGCCAACGCTAAGTGCTTGGGCGTGCCTAGGGCACAAGGGGAGATTATCCTGGTGACCGACGCCAGCAATGTGGGCGGTGGTGGAACGTTGTTCCAGTGGCAAGCACTAGAGAAGGAGGAGTTCGACTCGGCCATTTCCCAATGGGGGACGGAAGGTCTCAACCGAGATGGAACCCTCAAGCACAGCTACCCTGACGACAAGTGGGTCCTAGTCCCTCTGGGCCACTGGAACTGGAAGTGGAACCAGGCCAGGGGGAACTACTCCACCTATGAGCAGGAACTGCTCGCGGGTATGCTGGTGCTATCCTCACAAGCACGACTGTTGGGGAGTAACCCTGTGGTCTGGCTATGCGACCAAGAACCGGTCCGCAGTTTCCAGAAGGGCCCCCCACCTGAGAAGGCCAAGCTACGTCGCTGGTGGACCTACCTCAGTCAACTACGGCTGACGGTACACCATATCCAGGGAGTGAAGAACGAGTGTGCCGACTACATCAGCCGCAACAACTTCGACGCCCTGATTGGTGCCCGGTCTGAAGCGCTGGCTAAGGAAGCGTTCAGCCGTATGGACGTACACCTGGACCTGAACATGACCATGATACGCCCCCTGGATGGACTCCAACAATCGGAGTACCTACAGGAGTTTGGGGATATCTACCGGCGCCTGGAGAAACGCCTTGAACCCCTCCTGGTCAACCAAGGCCAGTGGAAGCGGGACAAGAGCTACCTCTGGCACGAGGACCGCATCGTGGTGCCTAGTGACCGAGTCCCAGCGCTGCTGAAGTGGACCCATGAGTCCAGTGGTCATGTGGGTGCTGACCGTACCCTGAGGCTGTTCAAGCAGTGGTTCCACACTACGTGGACTGACGACCAGCTGCGGAAGACGCTCCTGCCTATCGTGGACAAGTGCCCGTGCAGGTCCTGTAAACCAGGGGATATCAGGGACAGAGGTCTCTACTCGACCCTGCCCATCCCTCACTGTGCCGTTCGGGGGCTATGACTTCGCCCTCGTGGTAACCTGTGGGTTGACCAGGTTTACCAGGGTGTTCCCATGTACCAAGCACATTACCGGAGAGGAGACTATCAAGATACTCCTGGAGGAGTGGTTTTGTGTCTATGGGGCGCCCAAGGAGATCAACTCCGATGAGGACGTACGAGTACGCTCAGATACTGGCTGGTACAAGAGGGTCCTGAGGTCCCTCAATGTCCAGGTGTCTACGGGGATTCCCTACTCTCACACGAGCAACCCCCTATGTGAGCGACAGATTCGTGTCCTGAAGGAGAACGTCAGGATATGGTGCAAAACTGAACGCACCAGAGACTGGGTGAGACTACTCCCCGTCATATCCTTGATGATGAACTCCCAAGAGAGTTCAGCTACTGGCTACTCGCCACATGAGCTATTCATGGGGCGCCCGGCATGGTTCCTACATGCCCCCTATCCAGAGGACACCCATTCTTCTGTGGGTGAATGGGTCCAAGAGCAACAAGCGAAGGTGGACAAGGCCAAGGCTATGCTCCAGAGAGTGAGGGAGCGTCAGTGGAACAAGAAGAACAAGCACCGTGTACCGGCCACCTACCAAGAAGGGGACTGGGTGCTGGTGCACCACAGTCGACTACCCGCCTGGCCACGCTCTACCAGCGATGACCCATACTTCGGGCCGTACAAGATCCTATCTGTGGATGGGCACCGTATCACCGTGCGGTGTTCTCCCCGTCTAGGGGGGACCCTGGTGTGCGCCGCTCAACACCTGAAGCGCTACCATGATCCTGAAGACCTCTGTGGGGAGGAGTGGGAGCTGAACGACGAGGAAATCGCCGCTCTGGACCTACAAGGGGCTGCCAGCCCTATGGAAGTTGAAGGTGAACTCCCCGACATGAACGCCGAGGAAATGGCTAAGGAGGGCTTCTACCTGGTGAAGTCTGTCCTACGCCACCGCTATCGCCAGGGTTGGCGCTTCCTCACCCTCTGGGAAGGGTTTGGAGTCGAAGAGGCCACCTGGGAGCCCTTCTCTGCATTTGTTCTACCTGAGGGACGCCTAAACTCAGTTCTGGTTGACTACTTGTCCCAGAACAACCTTGGTGAGTTACTGAGGCTCGCTGAGGCGCTTGCCTCCAAGACTAAAGCTAGGGACTGAACCTTACCCTTACCTGCCAAAGCGTATGTGTGAGTGTGCTAGTCCTAAGGTCCTGAGAGCAAGCCGCAGAAGTGGTGTCCTAATTATACCCAAGTCTGCGCCCTTGCTAAACCTGGAGGGTTGGCTTATTGATGCCACGGGGTACGCCCCGGGTCTCCCCTCCCCTATGCGCCCAATTTCTGTGCTGGCGCAAAACCTTGGGGGAATACCCAGAGTGTTAATCCAGGTATTGTTTTCCCTACCTACCTGTCTACTAAAGGGAGGGGTGGCCAAAAGCTATGAAGGCATGCAAAACGCCTGTTTGCTATGTGGCCAAAAACACTAGCCTAACCCACTGTCACAGCCCACCAACCCAGCTAAAATTGCAGGAAAAGGGTGGGACAGTGACACGCCCCCTACAGGTCCTACACACCCTACAGTGGCACCATCCTGGTGGGCGAGCGCTGGGCAACTGGCTCTAGCCCCCACGCAGGACTACCACTCCTACACGCACACTCTACTTGGCGTTGCGAAGAGGAAGTTCTCGAGGGTCCTAGCGACCCACCTGTGAAATGACAAGAGAACACAGCGCTACTAAGCAACTGTGGCCTCACAGGGGACGCCACAACGCGTTTCCCCTGCAAGGGCTTGGAGGGAAGGAGTGCTCTCGTGTGCAAGGCGCAGATGTCGATGAAGTCGGACTCCCTGCTCTGCCACAGGCGGAGCGGAGTTACTTGTTTGTGTGATCTGCGCCCCTGTTTAGCAGGGCATAAAAAAACATGCTGCTGCACCACTCACCCTACCTGCCCACCTGTAAAACAAAGGCAAATGAAAGGGCGTTTGCGGCGGAGGAACCAAGGCACACTCCAGGTATTATACCCTTCTCAGTGTGCCCTATAATACGCTGTCCGCAAACACGCTGCATGGAGCAGCTACCCTTATCAAGCAAGCAAGCGTTAAGGGACTCCTCAGGTTCTCTTAAAGAACGTACCGAGGAGCCCCTGGGTAGCCTAAACAAGGTTTACCGTGCGCACTTCGCGTGGCCTACCCTTTAATGCGTGTGTGCATGCACGACTATGCACAATCACGTTGGGCAAACCTGCCCATCTCCACAACAATCTTGACTCCACCAGGGGGTGGCCCCGCCTGGGCGTACCTACCTTACCTACCGCTGGGAAGTGAAGCAAGGAGAGAAAACGAAAGGGGCGCACGCGAAGAACGTTGCTATGCACTTGTTTGTGTAACTAATCACCCTGATCTGACCGCTAATCATCTGCAATCTTACTAATCAATCCCTCTACCGCATCCTATCGTGGTTATCGTTGTTAACGCTGCTACACGACTCGTTCACGGAGACACGAGACGAGCAATGTGTATGCGGCATGCAAGACGAGCATACCTGTAGTTTATACCTGATTCATTGAAGTCTTTTCAATTGATTTTCGAATTCTTGAATTTTGAAGCTTCTATTAGTGTGGGTGGAATCTGTATGTTTGTTTATTAATGTGTGTCTCGTCATTTTCAAGACTACGTGATACATACGTTTATAATTCCATTATTTTTCCATTTTCCGGCGCTTCGCTAGGAGCCGCTCCTGCGCCCCGCCATTTTGTACGTATGAATTTCTGGATTTAAAAAATCCAGAGATGACTATAATTTCTATAAAAATGTGCTGAAGATGCACAATTGGATTCTGCTCAGGTGTGTCGTTTCAGAAAAATTCTGCGCCGTCATTTGACGGATTTTGGTGTCGTCGCTTCGTTTTTGCGTGGATTCGTCCATAATTCTCCCATTCCTGCCTCTGCAGATACCCACGCGCAGCCTCGCTGAGTAGGCCGTGTTCGGGCCGAAACGCAGGTGCCTGGAGAGACTGAGCAGAACCAAGACCCCACCAAGGGGCAAATTAATTTCTTTTCGACTCCCTACGCCCTAAGACAGGTCACAGGTCGCCAGCAGGTTTACGAGAACCCATGCGAGTGTGTATAATGTGTCTTGCGTTTGGGTTGTGTCGACGCTGCGTCTTGGAGGAAGGGATGCATATGCACATGTTTGGCATGCTCCCAATCTAACCCAACCAAGCCACAGGAGCCCCGGCAGCGCCAAGAGCGCTGAGTCTTCTGTAGGAAACTGTACAATCAGAGCAGCAAAAGGACGCCAGCCATGGTGAGCGCCCATTTTTCAGTGTGAGGGAGACTGTAGGTATTTTAAAGTAGATGTGGAAACCAAGGAAAGGCCAAGAAAAATTCCCTTTTTCCTAAAATGCGACAGTGGTGGCCACCACAGCACAAGGGGGGAGTAAGAAAAAGTGCTTTTCCTTTGCTTTAGGACATACTCTAGTTGTATTAGAGATGCACTGAGCAACCATGCATTTTTATCTTAGTATTGGTCCAGCCAAAAGTGGTGAGAACACATTTTGACCTATGGAACCAAACACCCAATCAGGATATGGAGTGGACCCCTTAATCCCCTTTCAATCAGAAGTAAAACATCTTTTCCTGAGTTGACTGAGCACTGACATACCTAAGGTAGAGCCTATGAATTTATCTATGTTTTTCCGTGAATACTTATCTGCCCTAGTGGTATGCACCATAGGGGGTTAGGCACCTCTTTTTGAGAGGTCCTTGGTTCAATTCCTGGTCAGCCTAACTAAGTAGGAAGATCCCAACTAAGTAGGAAGATCCCATGTGACATGGCAGTGACCTCATCGCCACATACCATGCCACCTCAGCACATATGGGACCCAAAACAAAGAGTGCACATCTCCTAAGATGGCACTATGGAGAGAGAGTGATCCTGAGGCAGTTTTCTAACTCTTTTCCCAAAACATTTCAGCTATCTCTGTGAATATGCATTCATTTGTATCCTGAGTTGCAGTTTCTGTGAATATCTAATGATCTTTCACTGTTTACACTGCAGCCCTTCATGCTTTGATCCTGAATTACCTTCTCCTTGCATACTATTGGCTTGGGCTATCCTGGATTGAGTTGGCTTTACTGTATTTCAACAAACAAAAGCTTTTCATCATCCAAAACCAGCAGCAGGACACCCTACAGCAACAACAAGCAGCAGGAGAAGCAAAAACACAGTGCTGAAAACACTATAAACTTTTCTAGCTCGTCAAACGCTTGTTGCTCTTGTGGGCCCCAGCGCCAAGTAGTACTCTTCTTGATCAAGTCAGTCAGTACCGCGCTGGTGTAGGTGAAGCTTTTGATGTGGCGGCGATAGAAGTTGCACGCCCCAATGAAACTGCGTACATCATGAAGTCCTTTCTTGGGGTCTTCGTGTCGTACCTTGGCATCCATCAGGGGTTTGGCCTTAGAGGCCGCTGGGGTCCACCACCCATAGCCAACGTCAAACCCCAGGTACTGCATGGTCTCTTGCATGAACTCACACTTCTCCAGCTTGAGTCGTGTGTGGTTCTCCTGGCAGACCGCAAAGAACTCACCCAAGAGGATTAGGTGATCCTCCTGGGTATTGGTCCCGAGGCATACATCGTCGATGTGAGCCTCCATCTGGGCCCCACGGGATATGAGCTCCTGCACCTTAGGTCTCCTTCGTAGGATGGACAAGATCTTGTTCATCAGCTCTTGGAACAGAGCGGGGGCGTTAGCCACGCCGAATGGCATGACCTTCCACTTGAATACCCTCCCCTGAGGGGTGATGAAGGCCAGTAGTTCCTGCGCGTTGGGCGTCAGGTCCACTTGCCAGAATCCACTTCGCTTGTCCATCTTGGTCTTGTAGCGACAGGAGGCTATCTTCTCCAGGGTAGACTCCATATTGGGAATGGACCCTGAGTGGTTCAGCGTCTTCTTGTTCAGCTCTCCATAGTCCACTACCAGCCGTTTGGCTGTAGACCCAGGTTTAGCCACCAGGAAACAGGGGCTGCAGTGTAGGGGGTAGTCCCCATCCTTGTACTCCAGGACTAGGCCAGCGTCGATACATTCTTGTATCTGTCGCTCAATCTCGTCGGCCTGCTCTTTAGGAGCTGGGTAGGGTCTCCTCCGGATCTTGTGACCCACGAACTCGGGTTTCAGCTTGAGGTCCATCTGTACCAGCTTGTCGCATGAGGCTGGAGGGGGTAGTTCTCCGAACACCTCCAGATAGGTCCTTATCAGCTTTTGCACCCGCGGGTCCAGTACCTTGATCTTGTCCTCCATGTCCTCGTCGGAGTGTAAGTTGCTTGCCCCTTGAATAGACGTCGGGAGGTGGTCCTCCACCGACTCTTCGCCCGCGGTAGCATCCTTCAGCCCTTGGTAGGCATACAGAAGGTCTTGCTCAACCATCTCCGGTGGACGATGGCAACATAGGCACGCTTTAGGGGTTTCACATACACATTCCTCCGAGAGGTCGTCCTCCTCTGGGGTCCTCACATGGGCACCCCATACGCTCTTCATGAGCTTGAGATCTACCTCCCTTTGCCAGGTGGTGATCTTCTGTTCAAGGTCCTCCTTCAGTTGGGATAGGTCTCCCATCCGTCCTTGCTTCAGTGGCCATGAGCTGCGGGTAGGCTTCGCGTAGCATAGCTTTTTCGCCACCAACTTCCTCTTGGAATCCACATACTCCCTGAGCCTGGATCGAGGGTCCAGCTCTTCATCCACGGGGTCTTCCACCCTCATGGAGAGTAGGGGTTTTAGTGGGGCGACGTACTCGGCGTTCTCCACTTCTTCCACCGCAGTCTGCACGAAGAAGGCATCGTGCTCAGTTTCGTCGTCTGAGTGGATAGAGCTAGGTAGCTCAGATAGTCCACACTCAGAGACTCCATCAGGAACAGGTACATGACAGGGAGAGTTGGGGGCGTTAGTGTCAGTCACGACGTACTCATCTCCTCCGGGTGTAGTTTCAACAGCATCTTGAGGTCGTAGGCGATCCTTCAAGTCACCCAAGGCGAGTCCATCGCTTTCTCGTTGTATAGCCTGGACCAGAGTAGGGTCCAGGTCTTCCCAGGGGATGGTGGTAAGACTTCCGTCCACCACGCTGAGCATACTCCCCCATCCGGGCTTCCCAATGGGCGTCTTGCGTCCCAGAGGCACGTAGATGGGCTCATCAGGTAACCGCACAGAGCTGATAGTCAGCTTGTCAAGGAGGGTTCGCCAGTACTCGTTGCCCCCATGGGCTCCCCAATCGGGGGAACACAGGACCATACGGGAACGTTCCAAGGCCACCTTGGTCAGCACCTTCCCCAGTTCACTGAATCTGGGGTTCCCGTAGGCCATCCCGAAAGAGGGCCAGTAAAATTTGTAGCTGCAGTTCTTCCCCTTGCTGCAGTATAGGTCCAGTACATGCTGCTTGTCGCTGGCGAACAGTTCCACACTTAGGTCTTCTCGAGAGTAACCCAACTCCTTCAGACCTTGGTCTAGGACTTCCCCCAATAGTTGATAGTCCTCAGTTTTGGAGGCCGCCATCATGTTCGAGGGCTCCTCCTTCGATAGTCTCAGGTAACTCGAGGTATGTTCCGACTGCTCCAGTGGCACAGACTCTCTGCCACTGCCGTGGTCCACGTACAGGAGGTAGGGCGCTTGCAGCGTCAGGGATTGTATCTGGGAGTGCTGCACGAAGAAGTCAGTACCCAGTACAAAGTCGAAGGCATCAGTGTCCATCACATAGAACCGATGGGCGATAGTCCTGGAACCCATAGGTACCTCCACTTCGCAGTCCCCGCAGCTGTGCACCACATGTCCATCCCCCATCCGTATAGCGGCGGTGGTCATGGTGTTCTTCAGGCTCCCACAAGGTAAAATTTTCTTGGCCACTATCGATATTGTGGCTCCAGTATCCAGTACCCCCAGGTATTCACGTCCCCCTAGTCGGATACGTACCCAAAACACCAGGTCTTGGGTGCCACCAGAGCGTCCCGTCAGAATTCCGCGGGACAGGTCACCTCGAACCCCTTGTTCCGCAATTTGCGGGCCATCCTCATGAAACGGCTTCTCTTCTTGGCGTTGCCGTCGTCACCACCTTCATGCTCACGCTTGGCTCCTTGTTCTTGCTGGGCCTGCGTCTGTGAGCGTGTGGTAGGTCCAGACTGCCCTCCAGAGGGCTCGGAGTTCCCCCCTGGATTAGGGTTGGGGTTACCTCCGTTCTTGTCCTTGTTCTTGTTGTCGTTCTGGCGATTAGCGCCTCCTCCTCGTCCGCCTTGACCCTTGTCTTGACCACCTTGACCACGTCCTTTCGACTTGCCCTTGCCGGAATCGTTGCCTTTGGCCTTGCCTCCACCTTTGCCTGAGCTTTTGCCAGGATCTTCCCCCTTAAGCTTCGCCGATAGGCGTTGCTTATGGTAGCACTCGTCCTCATAGTGCTTCCGCTTACCGCAGAATGCACACGTGATGGTGCAGCGGTAATGATCCGGCATCTTCACCTTGGCGCCGGTGATCTTTTCCTGCTGCTTCCCCTGGACAACAAAGCAGTCTCGCTGCTCGCAGTCGGAGGCATGCTGCAGGTGGCCCTGTTCATCTCTGGCATCACACCAGAATAGCTCCTTCACGTTCTCCATTAGGCGGGCGTGGGCGTGTTTGGGGGTAGTCCCCTGCCCAGGTCGGGACCCTTGGTACCCTTTGCCTCCAGAACCTCCACCACCAGGACGGTAGTGGTTCAGGTGTTGGTCGCTCTCCTTCTCCAGCGCCATCTCCAGGAGCAGCACGCATAGATCCTCGTAGCGGAGGGATCTAGCCTTGCGCTCAGCCGTCAGACGGCACTCGTCCCATAGCTCACGGGGGAGCTTGGAGCACAACCAAAACAGCAGGTCGTCGCTGCTGTAGGAACCGGGCGTCAGTCGTCCAGCCCAGTGGTCCAGGTCCGCCAACAGCTCGGAGACCCTGCCGGGTTTGGGGTTGTTCGGCAGCACGGGCAGGTTCTGGATCTCGGCCCTGATGGAGAGGTCGGTCTCGTAGGTTGGGTACTGCCTCTCCAGGGCAACCAACACGTCGGCAAAGGTGGCGGAGTTGGTGACGATCTGCCTGACCTGCTTCTCCAGGTACTTCGTCTTGCAGCACTGCAGGAGCAGGTCGCACTTCACTCGCCCACTCGCGTGGGTTTGGCCGGTCAGTCGTAGGAACCGGCCAAAGTTCTCAGCGAACTCGCTGAGGTCCTTGCCTGTGAATTCAGGCAGGTTCACCACTATCTTGGAGGTGGCAATAGCCTTCGCCTCCTGAGCTCGGCGTCCTTCAGGGCGTCGGGTCTTCTTCTTCTTCTTCTTCTTCTTCTTACCCTTGGGGTCCTCGGGGTCCTCAGGGTCTTCGTCATCCGATGGCGAAGAAGAAGTCATCGAAGGCGGCCCATCATCGGAGGGGTCTCCGCCTAGATCACTGGAGCCATAAGGCTCCACGTCCACCATAGCTCTTAGGGCTGTCAGCCCCAGCTGGTCCAGCTCGGCCCTCGTCGAGTTCGTCACGTGACTGTAGGGCGGCTGGGCTGTCCTCGGGACGAATGGACTTCTCGGTACTGCTGCAGGAGTCGGCATCGGTCGGCTCCTCAGGCTCCCCAGGGTATTCGTCAACCCTGCCGCCAGGTGGTTAGCCTGTACTCGGTGGGGTGACATTCCCACTGTCGTAGGTGACGCATGGGACGGGATCATCAGGGGCTGCAGTTTCTCCCTGATCTCTTGCGTGAGGTCGCTCACGATTTGCGAAGTGGCTCCTCGGAGCACCTCATTGATCTCCGACCGCGTCAGGGACCTGTTGGAGGATCTTCCCGATCCTCTACTCCTGCCTCCCAGAGACTCTGGTCCTCTCCTCAACCCACTCAGGGGTGCATACCCAGGTGCACACCCAGGAGCATACCCAGGAACTTCCATGTAGGTTCCAGTGGCATGGAGTGGATGGGGATGGTCAGCCGCATACCAACGCGGCGCAGAGCTGGAAGCCACCGGCTCACTGGCAGTAGTTGCCTCAAGGAGCGCAGCGGTAGGTGGGCCCATGCCATAGGCGGGGTAGTGAGGCATGCCAGTAAAGCCTGTGCCCTCTGCCATAGGCTGGTTGGTTGTGGAAGTGGATGTAGCGGCGGCTGGGAGTGTGGTGGTTATGGGAGAGGGTGATGCATGGAGGCCAGAAGCGCTTGGTGCGCCTTCGAAGGTAGGGACATCCGTCGGGTCTTGCCCTTGCTCCTCTCCTTCGTCTGCTCCTTCTCCAGCATCCTTCTCGCTCTCGTTTCCTCTCTTCCTCTTCACAGGCTGAGGCTGAGAGACCATTTCCTTCACCGACAGGGCTCCAAAGGCCGTCTGGAGGCCATCCAAGGAGTCCTCCGCCGTATCCATTGGCCCATGTAAGGGCTCCACCGAAGGTACAGCGTCAGGCGCCGGCCTTGCCGGTGCCTCTGGCGCTGGCGCTGTGTTCACCTCGGCGTCCACTCTTCCTTGATCCATCTTAATCCGCCCTTCTGCTTTTATTTGCCTGCTCGGAGCACTGGTTGTACGGCGCGGGGTCGCTGCCGGTGCACAGAGACAGGCTGCCTCTTGCTACCAGAAAAGTTTATAGTGTTTTCAGCACTGTGTTTTTGCTTCTCCTGCTGCTTGTTGTTGCTGTAGGGTGTCCTGCTGCTGGTTTTGGATGATGAAAAGCTTTTGTTTGTTGAAATACAGTAAAGCCAACTCAATCCAGGATAGCCCAAGCCAATAGTATGCAAGGAGAAGGTAATTCAGGATCAAAGCATGAAGGGCTGCAGTGTAAACAGTGAAAGATGATTAGATATTCACAGTAACTGCAACTCAGGATACAAATGAATGCATATTCACAGAGATAGCTGAAATGTTTTGGGAAAAGAGTTAGAAAACTGCCTCAGGATCACTCTCTCTCCATAGTGCCATCTTAGGAGATGTGCACTCTTTGTTTTGGGTCCCATATGTGCTGAGGTGGCATGGTATGTGGCGATGAGGTCACTGCCATGTCACATGGGATCTTCCTACTTAGTTAGGCTGACCAGGAATTGAACCCAGGACCTCTCAAAAAGAGGTGCCTAACCCCCTATGGTGCATACCACTAGGGCAGATAAGTATTCATGGAAAAACATAGATAAATTCATAGGCTCTACCTTAGGTATGTCAGTGCTCAGTCAACTCAGGAAAAGATGTTTTACTTCTGATTGAAAGGGGATTAAGGGGTCCACTCCATATCCTGATTGGGTGTTTGGTTCCATAGGTCAAAATGTGTTCTCACCACTTTTGGCTGGACCAATACTAAGATAAAAATGCATGGATGCTCAGTGCATCTCTAATACAACTAGAGTATGTCCCAAAGCAATGGAAAAGCACTTTTTCTTACTTGTTCTAACACTCCCCCTACAGCGAAATCTGATGCATCAGTGGACAGCCGCCACCGTGCACCAGGACGCGGTAGATATAACTCAACTTTCTCAATCAGAGAATCTTTGATTTGCTGAAATCCCCACTCCATTTCAGGAGTCCACTTGATCTCTGATTGTTTGGGGGTAAGCTTAACACGTTTGCGTGCCTTACAAGGCAACCCATTACCATCTACTGCCGGCCCCCCTTGTACATCCTCAAACTGATACATACCTTTTAGGGCCTCCATCAAGGGGGCAGCATACTTGGCATAGTTACGTATATACATACTATACCAATTTGCCAAACCCAGGAACCCTTTCAGGGCTTTGGCATTGGTAATGTGTTTAATTTCCCAATCCCGAAGGGCCTGTGTTTTACTCGGGTTAGGGAAGCGTTTACCGTTACAAAGTACATGCCCTACATACTGTACTTGACGACGCAACAAAAAACACTTTTCAGGCTTGACCGTGAGGTCAGCAGATGCAAATGCATGAAACAGCTCACGCATACAAAGATAATGATAATACAACTTATCCTGACTTGAAGGGTGGGAAGGAATGATATATGAAAAGGGGGTGACCATATCGGAATTTGCTGTGCCATCAGGCAAAATTGGCGGCGGTGAAAAACAGGGGTTCAAAAATGTATCAGCTGGTTTGTCTGCATAAGCATGGCTGTCAAAAAGCTTGCCAGGGCCATGATCAGAAGGTGCATAGTTGCGCGGCACTCCTGTACCCGTCAAGACATCATCAATATACGGCCCACTAGTAGGGCAGTTACGTATAACCCACGCAACCAGTCGCTGAAAAACCTGCGGGCCCACCTTAACCCCCATGGGCAGCACCTTCCATTCATACACGCCGAAAGGCGTGATGAATGCGGTCAAGGAACGACTGGATTCCTCCAGGTGCATCTGGTGGAATCCGTCTTCCAAGTCCACCAACGAAAAAACACTGTTACCCTCTTGGCGGGCGAGCTGGTCTTCAATTACCGGTAAAGGAAAATTTAACCCTTTAAGCTGGGTATTTAAATACCGATAATCGATGACCAGTCGCCATTTGCCATTGGGTTTGGGGACTAAAAAAGCCCGCGATACCCACTCTGTACTACCTCGACACTTACGTATGAAACCCTGTTCCTCAAAACCCTTAATTTCATCGTACAGAACCTGTTCACGCACACCTACTGTACGTATGGCTTTACAACTAAAAGGAATTGCATTGGGTATCAACTCAAGCTTTACCTTAGCATGAGGACCCCTTTTGTCATTGTCAACCTGCGTGAAAGTTTTTCTGGTAAAGACCTGCTCCTTAAATTCACTGATTAGTGCTTCACGCAGATGCTGACAGTCCTCATATTCCATATCTGCCTGTACTACACTAAAAATACTAGTACCAGGATCATCACTCACTACCTGAATACCATGCTCGGTGTTACTATCAGGTATATACTCATCAGTAAGAGCATTGTCTTCAGAATCGCCACTCTCTGATATGACGTCACTGGCTGAGTCCTGTAATCCCTGAAAATCAACCCAGTACAGCTTATCAGCCTCAGACAAGGATTGAACCGATCTTTTCGCTAGTCGTCGACGACCAAAACGCCTTCGCTGACGACTTAACCCACCATCAGACAACACAAACTGTGAAGAGGGAGCACTCACAGGCTCATTTGCAGGCTCATGTTCAGCTCGCGGCTGGCTGTCTGGCAATCCATGAAACTGCGAGTCGACAGATGGCTCACTCCAACCATCGCAAACAGCCTCAGGCCTGATGGCAGGCTGTGAAGGTCCAGGCTGTTGAGCCCGATCATGGCCAAAGGAGTCAAAGAAAACAACCCGATATGGAACGGTACAGTTTTTTACCTTGCCATGTGAGGTTACAAACAATGGGTGGCCAGTTGGGATTTCGACCCAATCCACAGCAACCTCACCAACGAGCCACCACCATGAAGCTTCTTTAACTACAGGGATGATGGCAACTCCACGACAGGCTTCCATGACCATTTTGACTGCAACACGGGACCATAGGTGTTCAGGAGGGTGCAGCCACATGGTTTCACCATTCCATGGTTTCGATAGTGACTGCTGTGGATCAGTCCATGTCTGTGGAAAGGCCTGAAAATTAGGGCAGCCGAAAGCATCGACTGTGACAGACATACCAGCATCCGTCATCCACGCTGAGACACGATCAATGACGTCTGATCGAACTCGAACATGTCCTGGTTTGATTCGTTTGACCTGACGACGAAGCATAGTATTCAAAGCAGGAGTTATGAATTTATTCGCAGGGGGCTGGGGTGTGGTTGCCGTTGGAAAAGGGTCAGACCCTTGAAGTGACGTGAGATTCAACTCAGTCAGACCTCTGAAGCAGGTCACAACCCTACCCTGGCATTTTACCCCTAAGGGAGCATTATTTGGCCCTATATATGGGATATATGTGGGATAGGGTATATCATATTCCATTTCCTTGTTAGGAATATAGGATGTGGGATGGATAAGGCAATCATGGATGTTTAGTAGTTATATCAATTAGTGGATGATAGGGTGGATTTCTCATATGTGCATATCAGGTATTTCATTGGCTATGTGTACCATATCTGTTTGCAGGATACTATTCAGTCAACACAATCGTTATGTCTTCTATGCCAAGCAATGTTGCTGCCCATGCCACTGCGACCTCTGCTCCTGACCACCCGGTCTGGTTTCATGGTAGCAGAGGCGAAAATTTTTCGTCTCTGTTGGGCGTTTGGCATCGCGGAAAGCGATCGGTCCAAGACATCATGGACCAAATTCAAGTCAAAATCTCTTCCCCGGGAGGGATAGCTGAGGGTGTCCAGGTCCCCACTCTCAGGACCTCCTCGGCCCTGACCCCATCGACCGGGCAGGGGCCGCAAAAACGGGCCAAGCCCCAAGTGGCTACAAATCCTAAGTTTCCGAAATCCCCGAATGTTCCCATCGGGGCCCCCCATCCTCGAAATCCAGCTGGTGTACCTGGGATGGTTGGGGGGGAAATAGACGGCCACCCTCAGGGAGCGATAAGAGGACCACAATCGCCTGTTATGGGCTCGGGAACCGTTACTAGCGCCGAGAAACGGGCAGTAATCGACCTAACTACTGGGGTGATCGAGCGTACGAGCGCTGTGCCCTCACGCGCTGCCGACTGGGGTACGATGGCTTCGCCAATGGGGCCTATCGTGGTCGACTCTGGCACTCCTCCGTCGCTAGGGGGGTTGCCAGAGCCTCAGGTCAGAAAAAACCTGTTTGCGGCAGGGCCCATCAGCCCCATTGTTGACCAACTCGACGCTGAAAACCGTCGAGTACTCGCGCTCACGCCTGATCCCCATGGCCATCTGGGTCCGGCTCGAGAGGCCGTGGCCCTGATCCAGCAAGCCCTGTCGGGGACTAGGCAGAACCCCACTGTGGTGGAATCGTCGCCCACTCCAATGAGTGGATCGCGGCGTTTTCCCTCCCTGGTGGAGGAATCTCCTGCCTTGGGAGCGTATCCCAATCCCCCGAGCGGATCCAGGCTAAATCCTACGATCATCGAGGAATCCCCCACGCGAATCGAGGAGGATGAGTGTGACCAGTGGTTCCCCCTGGCGGTGGAGCAGTGGAACGACGATGAGGAGGAGGAGATTGGAGTGTTGGAACGTCATGAACTCCATTATTCCCCTATTTCCGTTGCCTCGTCGCCTGCACCTCCTGAGCCTATGTCAGGGACCAGGGATCGCCCCATGCTGGTGGAAGAATCCCCGGCCCCCCACTACATCACGGTGGAGGACTCTCCGGCCCCTCGGTTCATTGCAGTGGAAGAGTCTCCGGTGCCTATGAGCGGCGTCAAAAACCGCCCGTGTCTTGTCGTGGAATCTCCGGAGCCTACGGAGGACCGGGCCGGTACTACATCTCCAGTGCCTATGAGTGGCACGAAAGATCGTCCATCCCTGGTGGATGATTCTCCGGCAATGCCGAAGGTCAACAATCTGTGCTGGGGGGGAGGGAATCAGGTGGAGGGAGGTTCAGCAACCCTCCCAATAAATTTGGTCTCTCCCCCCACAAATACATCTCCTACGGAGGACCCCCAACTGCCCAATTGGGGGGGGGATCCAGAGGTTGCAACGGGATCGGAGCCTGTTTTTGCTTCCCATCCGAGAACTCGATCACCTATGGTGGTTCATGAGTCACCACAGTATATTGTGGTGGACGATTCCCCACCCCCACCGCCGCGACCGAATACTGTTGGTCATGTTCCCCCTCCGCCGTCACCCCGCCACCGCCAGGTGGCTTACATCGAGCACGTGCAGGGAATCCCGCACCTGGTTCGGCCATCTAGTGGTGGGGGTTCGGGGGGGGGACATCCCTCTAGTGGGGGGGCGCCAGCGCCTGTTGCTTCGCGCCCCACACCCCCGTCTCGCCCTGCGGGGGGGCCCTCTGGTCCCTCCGTGGCAGGGGGGGCTGCTGGGGGGGGCGGTGGTGGGTCATCTCCTCCTCGTGGAGGGGGGGGTCCATCTTTTCGACATTCTGGGGGCCCCACTCCTGCACGGGGGGAGGACGACCTACAGCACACCTGTGACTGTCCCCGGTGTGTGGTGCACTACGAAACGTGCATCCAATCTCTGATGGCACAGGTGAGGGACCTGCGAAATCAGAATCTGGAGTTGCAGCGATCCCATCAGGAACTTTCTCAGGCAGTAGCCTCTACCGTGGGCATCAGTCAGTCCTACGGGGACCGGATGACCCAAATCTTGTCTACATTGGCTAAGTTTGACGCGGTGGTTCAGGCATACCAACGGGATTCTAAGGTGGTGGAGGCTAGCGTGGCAGATCATCTTAAGATGTCCAACGGCAACACGGCTAAGTGCTTTAGCGCAGTGGAGTCGCTCGCTACACGTTACGCCGCCGTTGCATCTAGGATCGATGCGTGGGACCACTGGTACTCCACGCCTGCGGAACCCGTTACGGTGGTCCCACCCCCGCCATCGGCGCCTCCGCCCGTTCCTGATCCTACACCGGCGGCGCCTACGGCGCCCATGGGCGCGCCATCCGGTTCATCCGGTGGTGGGTGTGTCCTTCCTTTCTCCGTCCACCCATCCCACGATTGCATCTACCATCCGAACGCTTGTCCGGATTCGGGGTGGCCGAGGGGGGGGGAAGAACACCACGAACACCCCCACCCCCAAGAACCTACATCGTGGAGGGGAATCGCCGAAAAGCAGAAGGAACGTGCTGTTCCCAAGTGGAGGGCGACGCCTAAGGGCGAAGAACACCCCACGGAGCCTACGGCCCCGTGGGCCAATGAAGAGGAGAACACCACTTCGTTGGGGAACATTAATCCCCTCACGAAAAATGTTTTCACTTCCCCTGGGAAACCTTCGTACACGCCCTCTCATCCTACGGATACGTGTACAGTCTCTCCAGTGAAGGTTGCACCAAGTGCAAGTGGAGGTGCACCCCCAACCATGGCTCCCCCTGCTTACCACCCGTACCAAATGCCTATGGTGCAAAATAGTTACACCAAAGCGGTGGAGGATAGCGATATGCCTAAACCGCAATTTAATGGGCAGCTAGAGTGCTACGACGAGTGGGTGGAGAAGCTTCAACAATGGTTGGGGGGGTGTGATCCCATGTACCGAAGGGCCAACGAGGCAAAAATGATTTTGAGTACCTTGCCCCCATGGCTAAAGGCGATCATCAACGCCCGGGTTGCCGAGGCCACCCACCACACACGCACGGCCCCCACCCTCAAAGAGTTGTGGGACTTTTTGGAACAACGTTTCCACGAGTATGACCCCTCAAGGGCTGATGAAAGGTGGCGAGCCCTCACCCCCAGGGTGTTTAAAGGGCAAGTGACCCTCATCGACCTTGAAGATTTCTATGCTCGTTGGCAACGTTTGTTGCCTCTGAGCAATGAGACTCGTCCCCACGTGATCCGGGAGCAGCTCCTAAGCAAGCTCCCGTGGATCAAGGAGAAGGTCGTCAAGCAAGAGGCTAAGAATAGCCCAGACAGCTATGTGGTGGATTTTAGTGGCCTTGACCCTTCGCCGGGTCGCGCCCCATTCGAAAAAGAACTCAGGAAATATAGCGCTCAAGCTTGCACTACGGTTCCTGAGATTGTTTCCTATTCGGGGCCGGGGGTGATAGTTGACTGCAAAGACCCGGCTCTCCAGGAGTGGATCTTGAAACTCAACAACACACCTCACACACGCGGCTACACTATGAAAGTGGAGCAACGTAGGCCTCGCTTGAAGCCTGCGGAAATCTACGCCCTTGCCCATAAAAGCGTATCGGAGAGGGAAGCCCTCGAACGCCTCAATAAAGGAGACAAGACGACGGTGACGTACACTCATCGCCCTTCTCACAATAAAGCCGCGGTGCATGCGGTTAATGCGGAGGCTACGGCGGACCCTGACACCTCCGAACCCGCTGACACCTCCGTCAACGCCGTGGGTCACTCTAAACCTCCGGCGAAGAAACCCGTCGACCCAGGGACTAAACCGCCACCTACCTTTTGGGTTCCGTGTTCCAAACATTGGAAAACACGTAAACAAACGGATATGGACATGTCTTGGATTGATTGGGGTGCCACCAATACCACCCTTTGGACGTGTAAGCCTAATTCTCCGTGCAATTACACTCATTGGAACATTGCGGGTAAGTCTAAAGGTGGTAAGCCTAAGGGTGGCGATAAGGGTGGCGGTGGTGATAAGGGTGGTGGTGGTTATAAGGGTGGCGGCGGCAAGGGCGATAAAGGAGGCAAGGGAGCGCCGAACGGGCGCGGACGTTGGTAGAGGTGCCCAGAGGCGCCCCCTTCGAAAGAAGAAAACCTCGGGCACCCCTGTGACACTACCGTGGCTCTCGTTCCATCGAGAGTCATGAAGGGGCATATAGTGACTAGTGAGATTCAAACCGAACTTTCCGTTCAGGTTGTTTTGCCCAATGGAGAACGCAAGGCCCTCCGTGTTTTGGTGGATTTTGGGTGCCAAGCGGTCGCTTTGGCCAACCCCAATGTTTTTGGAGACCAACTCTCCGAAAAATATGAATCCCCTCAACGGAGGCGCCTACTCCAAGCAGATAATGAGACGCCTTTGCCAGGGGGGGACGAGCAAATAGACGTCAAAATTCAATTTACGGGGGTTGTGGATGGTAGTGTTTCACTTCCTCGTGTTGCCCAGTATGGCGTGTCCCCGTACCTTGTCCCGAATTTACCTTGGGATATGGTTTTGGGGCACCCATGGGGTTACGAACATTGTGTGAGCCATTTTGCCCGTTTCAATTGTTTGTACTCTCACCATCCAGTGCACTCCCGTTTTTGGATTGAGGACTTCCGTGAGGCTCCACGAACCGGCAAACCATTTTTGGTGAAACCCATTCATGGTAAGGTGTCACGTCAGTCCGTGTGGGGCCTAACTGTTCCAGTCATTGGGGCGGTCGCTCCTACGCACCCTGCCCTGGCCATTGTGGTTACGCCCCCTGGTGGCGAACCGCCTAACCGTGTTGAGGCCGAGAAACACATATCCTATGCCTTGACCGCTTCCTCCGTGGCCCCCGTACAGGACCGGGCTTGTGCTTTGGAGCTCGTTGAATTTGCTCCCGAAGCCCTTGCCCGTGATGTTCTACCTACGCGGCGTGATGGGTCCATGTGGACCCAGTCTGACTATGGCCTCACGCCATATTGGGCCGCACGTGTCAAAAAACAATTTGGCAAAAACCCTGACGTGGACGCCTTCAATAGGGTCCCGGGTATGGCCCAGGCTACCCGTTGGGTTTCGCCGCTTGAAGATTTCTTTTCCACTCCCGCGGACCCCTCCAAATTGTATTGGATGTGCCCTCCCTATCATCGGTTTTCCGATTGTGTTCGGAAAATTCGGCAAGAAAAACTACGAGCCATCGTCGTAGGGCCGAAGTGGACACATAGGGAGTGGTGGAAACCCCTTATGGAAATTACCTTGCAAGGGTACCACCTTCCTGGGCCAGAGACTAAAGCCTGTCTCTATCAGAATGACCACCTCACGCCCCTTCCTCAACGGGGTTGGTCCACGGTGGCGCTATACGTGGACGGTGGTATTGCGGAGGAAAATTTGGCGGCCACTAAATGTCATGTGGCCTCCGTTTTGGCACCGGCCGTCTCTAACCCCAACACGGATGGCGAGCCGGGCATGACCTCGGAGGAAGAGTCGGAGGATGAAAGGGTGCCTAACCATTTGGCTTCGGTGCGCACCCTCACGTATCAGGCGACCCATAAAAAACTCCTCGCACCCGTTACTCTTGATCCTACCCCCGAAGATTTGGAGGCGCAAGAATGCGTGCGTTCACGCATTGCGAAAATTGAACGAGAGATATTGGGTGGGAGGGCCACTACCGTTAAGCGTTACCGAAAACGTAAAGGCGCCACACGATTGTTGGCGGCTTCTCGTGTGGGTGGCGTTGTCACCACCCAAGAGCCTATTGTGTCTCCGGAGGTGGAGCTCATGAGGAGGCGCATCCTCGCGGACTATGAGCGGGATGTTTTTAGTGGGGAGGTTCGTCTCCGTCCGGACCAGGAACACCCTAAGGTCCGTGGTACGGAGCGGTTGGGTTTTGCTAAACTTGACCTATACCCGAACGCCAAACCCAAGTCCGTAAAACCTATACGGTTGGTGGGGGAGCGTGCCGCGGCGGAGCAAGAAATAGTGGAGGACTTTTTGGCTCGTGGCTGGATTGAGCCGTGCCCTGCCTCCGAATGGGCGTCCAACGGTTTCGTTGTGCCCAAGAAAGAGAAAGGAAAGTGGCGCCTCGTGGTGGACTACCGCCAACTTAATGAGGCTACCTTGCCCGACGCACACCCCCTCCCCCTGATAGAAAACATGTTGGAAAATCAATCCAAACACAAGATTTTCACTATTGTGGACTTGAGTAAAGGGTTTCATCAAATTCCCCTTCACCCTGAATCCCGGGCTAAGACCGCCATGAATTTGGCGGGTAAGCGATACCAATGGCGTGTTATGCCTATGGGTATCAAGAATGGGCCCGCTATTTTTCAACGGGTCATGGACCATGTTTTGCAGGGTTTGGATTGTGCGGACGTATATATTGATGATATTATTATTGGTTCCTCCGGTGCGACGGAGGAGGAGCTATTGGCTAACCACGACCGCGACGTGCGTGCCGTGTTGGATAGGCTACGAAAAGAGGAGTTGGTTGCTTCGGTTAGCAAAACCGATTTCTTTGTTCGTTCGGTTGAGTTTTGTGGCCATGTGTTGGAAAATGGCACACGTCGGCCGGCGCCAGGGAAAATGTTGGCGCTTGAGCGTTGGGACAAACCGGATAATATTCGGGAGCTCCGGGGGTTCTTGGGGCTCGCCAACTATTATTCGGGCTATGTCCAACACTACGCCTCCATAGCTACCCCTTTGATTAATATGTTGAAGGATTTGCCTAAGCATAAGAATGGCAAAAAGATAGGCCTAACATGGAATGCTTCGGCTAACGAGGCCTTTTTGAAGCTCAAGCGTGCTATTACGGATACTGTTCCCCTCCAACTAGCCGATTGGGATAAGGACTTTGTCCTCACCCCGGACGCTAGTAATTGGGCGGTGGGGGCGGCCCTACAACAGGAAGGTCCCGATGGTGCCCTACGCCCCCTTGCCTTTTTCTCCCGCAAATTGTTAGGCAGCCAATTGAATTGGAGCCCTCGGGAGAAAGAATGCTACGCCATAGTGGCGGCGCTCTTAAAATGGCATGGTTGGGTGGGGAACAAGCGCGTGGAGGTCCGTACTGACCACCGTAGCCTTGAAAATTGGGCTACGGAGGACCTCAAAACCGTGGGGGGTCCCTCTCCACGCCAAGCACGTTGGCATGAGTTGTTCTCTAAATTCGACCTCCATGTGGTTTACACTCCGGGGCCAGTGAACCCCGTGGGTGATTTCTTGTCCCGTTGGGCTTACCCTGCTAACCCGGCGTTGGGTGATGTGTCCATACATGGGACGGCCCAAGCGGCCGGGGATGTGCGGGACATGATGGCGGCCGAGAAGGAGGAACTTCTCGCCCGCCCCCTTGTATTTCGGGCGGTTGTGGCGCCCGTTGTTACTAGGTCTAGAGCGGCGCCTCGGGCTCAAGGGGCACCCGCGTGTGATCCACCCCCTCTGGCTTCGCCTCCAGTGGGGGGGGGGACGAAGCAAAAGAGAAAGCTTCGGAGACTGGAGCGAATTGTCAAGATAAAAAAATCTTGGAAGTCCCACAAGAAAGCAACTCCTATACATGGGGAGGATGCTCCCAATGTTTTTGAGATAAATTGGGCTAAACACTACCCAAATTGTCAACGCTACAAACAAATGTGGCAAGATGCCTTGAATGGGAGCTTCCAAGATGGAGTGAGGTTGGTGGATAACAAGCTCGTCCGTAATGGACGGTGGTGTGTTCCTACGCCGCTAGTGCATCGTTTGGTAGCCGAATACCATGATGCATTTCACTTAACTACCTCCAGTGTGGAAAAACACTGGAAGGAAATTAACCATGGCGTGGAAGGTGAGGGGTTGTACAAAGCAGTGGAACTGCAATGTCAAACGTGTCCCTCATGTGCCATTCACACGCATGACACCAAGCGCAAGCAAGGGTACATGACCCCTATGCCTATACCTATGGAGCCCATGGACTCCATAGCGCTTGATGTGTTTCACTACCCTTCCACCTCCCACGATGGAGAGGTGTATGACCGAATGCTCCTATGTGTATGCCGGCTTTCCGGCTACCTCATCGCGATCCCTATTCCTAAACCCCGTCATGAAGACAAGGATGAAGGGCTAACGGGGAGAAGAGCGGCCCATTTGGTAATGGAGCGCTGGGTGGATAGGTTCGGAGCCCCTCGTGAAATATGCTCCGACCGTGGGCCACAATTTGTGAGCCAATATTTCCAAACCCTTTGTTCTAAGATTGGTGCCCGCTCGACTATGTGTCTCGCGGGTAGGCACCAAGGTAATGGCAAGGCCGAAAATACTGGCAAGCAGCTAAGGCGTGCCGTTGCTAAAGCCATTACCTTGAAGAGAAAGAAAACTAATTGGGTAGAGGTTTTGCCCGCCGTTGTACGAGCGTGGCATGAGACTACAGGTCCTTCAGGTTATACACCTAACGAGATTGTGTTTGGTAAACACAACCGTACTAAGGGGCCTCCTCTTGCTGAGCCTAAGGGGGTGGCCCAAGACGCCGCTCACTACTTCCAACGGCGTGAGGAGCTTATTGCTCTTGCACGGAGGGCTATGATTCAAGTGCAAGAGACAATGGCTCGTAAGTATAATAAGAGTAGGAGGATGTCCCCCAATTTCTCAAAAGGGGACCGCGTATGGGTCCGTCGCCAACGCAAAAATCTTGGCGATAAGACTTGTCCCTATTGGGATGGGCCCTATGAGGTTGTGGCCAAGAAGGCGCACGACCTCTATGTTATTCAAGTGGACCAACGGAGGTTAGTTGACGTCCACGTTGATTGTTTAATGAAAACGGTCAACTCCCCTCGCTCCCCCGTGCCTCTAAATTACACGGAGGAGGTTGCTAGGGTGCCCTCCCAGTTTGAGGAGGACACCTATAATGTCAAGAAAATATTAAGTCACCGTACTTACCGCAAGAGACTTCTCTTCAAGGTGCGGTGGGAGGGTTATACCAAAGATTGGGATACCGAGGAACCCGTTGAAACCTTCTTACCATCCTACAACAAAGTTTGGAGAGATTACTTGCAGAAACAGAATCTCACCCAAACCGTTGACATCCTTGCCCACCTTGGTGGACCGCTCTCATGAGCGTGCCACGAAAAGAAAACCCTAACCAATATGGATATATTATTGTTTGGGGAAGGGAGGAGAGAGCGAGAAGCGGTGGGAGACAGGAAAGAAGATGTGCATGCACGGCGCGCTCCTCGGTTACAAAAATCCCCACCGGAGCAGGGCGGTGGGTACCGCAGGTTTACCCCACCGTCTACCTCTCTCACCGCTAAAGGCTTGAGAGTCCTTGGGGTGGGGTGGCGTGGCATATAGCCTGGGGCGGAAGTGGGACGTGTTCTTTCGGGGGTCTTAATGCCATTCAAACCCCTATCCTTGGGTCTTACTGGAGCACTCCTACCACCACCAGGACTACTGCCGTCAGTCCTGCCCACGATGACGCCCCCTGTCAAGGGTGCTAACAACGTGGCAAGCACTTCCCGAAGACTCTGCCGGGTTGTGCGCATGGTGGTGTTTGCAAGGTTTCGGAGTGCCGCCCCGTACCGAAACCACGACCCCACGACCGTCCCTGACCCGTGACCCAAGCCAACGAGCTAAATCATTTGCTCAAAATGGCGAAGGCTTGAAAACTTCGTTGGGTTGGCGGGTACAACCCATTTTCCCTTTTTGCGTTGGGCGTGATGGTTTTCCACCGATTTGCCCTTGTCCACACGAGGGTAGGTATACAAGGTACGAAGTACTCGTGTGGCTCACATTACGTGGAAAAAATTTCGTGGCGTGCAAGATTGCCACTACATACGGCGAGGACTTAAGCCTAGAGGGAGGGGTCGTCCTCTACAATACAAGTATTCTAATATGAATTGCAATGGGTGCCTTTGCCCCGTCACTCTATGAGTGGGTGGGGTCTTCAAAGGCAAGGAGTGGCGTTGCGGATTTGGGCCGTCTCCGCCGCCTGGGTATTCGTCCCCGGTCGCTATGCGTGCCCGGGTTGGGAGTGGGTACCCTCCATTGCCATTGCATGGGGCCGCATGCTGGCTGGGTGTGCTCTTCATGTCCTTGATGAATTTCGCGGGGGAATTCCTGCCTGCAACGAGAGGGAACAAACAATATGATGAAAAGGGCGAGTATGCACATGCATATGTTTATGAGAGAATATGTATATTAATGTTTTCTCTAGAGTTCCCCACGAGTGGACTTGGATTTCCACAACACCCGAGGGGTCCTCTATCCCAACACCCAACCAAACGGGTTGGGATATGGGCGTGGCATTTTTCTTTATAGAGACCCGTGCGTGGACTTGGATTTCCACAACACACACGAGTCTCTCTGTCCGAGACACACCAAAACCGGGTGTGCCCGTGGCCAATGGTAGCGTGTGTGTGCGCATGCCATTAATTTAGTTACGGGATTATATGGTTGCCTATTACGTTGGTTATCACCCGCCCCCCGAACAAGCAAGACCTAGGTTGACGCCTACCTTTGGGGTTTTGTAGCCGTGTACACCGGCCCAAGTTTACACACGGAGGTGTAAACATGAATCCGTCATACACGGTGTAGAGGGGTTGGGGGAGTAAAACTCCTTCGGGGCGTGACATCGTGCCCCCGGGGAGCAGGGTGGGCTGATTCACCAGCGGGACCGTACGGGCGACCTCCCCAATTTGCGACCTGGAGGTGACCCCCTGCGCTACGGCCCGCCGGTTGCACACCCACCGACAAAGGTAACACGCAAGCTAACCTAAGTGTTTATACGCACGCCCCCAAGACACACACGAACACCAAGCAACAAGGTGGCGTATCTATACACGTGTTCTATTGTGGATATGCTTACTGTTTGTTGTGTGTACGTGGGTAGTTTGTGGAAACTCTTGCACGTGCCGTATGTGTGGAGTGCCACCATCACGTGCCCCAAGGCCGCCACCGCGAGACCCACACTCTGTGATGCCCTCCGGGCGAGTGTGTGCCCCCGGGCCCTGCCTGTGGGTGTGCGCGCACAAGTGTGTCTTGTGTTTGTCGCTGTGCATCGCTCTATTATGTGTATATATGATATATATACGTAGTATGGCTCCTAGGTGAGGGGTTAGCAGTCAGGTCAGGTTATTATTACATGGTTATGAGGTTTGTCTATTTAAGTGTGTCTACTCACACCCTCATCCCATCTCCGTACCTCCTCCTTTACCCTCTACGTGGTGCATCACGTGTGACACACATGCTAAATTAAGCATCCACACGGACACGGCCCTTGGCTGAGCCGTGCCCGTAGCATTTAGCCACAGCCGTGGCTGGTTTCCGGCAATCCACACACAAGGCACACCGGCCTTCGTTTCATTTTTCTTGTGTGTCGGTTCAGTTTGCAAGTGGGCCTTTGGCTAGGCCTTGTCTCGGAATTTACAAGCAAGTGAGCAAGCAAGCTTACATCTTACAAGCAAGAACTCACTCGTTAATGCAAGCGTTAAATCAAGCACATCAAGCAACATCAAGCAAATACAAGCTCTCATAAACTGTCTAAAGCACGAAGGTGGAAGGTGTGGGCATCGTACCCGTGTTTTTCTTTGTGCCTAGTGTTTGCAGCGGCTCTTTTACCCTGAGGCCATCGTGACCTCTTTCCTCTAATTAGTGAGCTACCGCGCGCACGGTGGGCCATCGTGGCCGTGTTTGTTAAGTGGCCTAAGCATGCACAAGACGGTGGCGAGCACAAGTCAGTCATGCATCCCTGACCTCTGCCTTTGTTTCCCCACGTGCTCCCTTGTGCAGGCACAGTCCTACGTTACTGTTGGACATTCCCGTCAATACTCCTGGCAGTTTTTCTTTTTCAACATGTGAAATTTTTGCACTTTCGCGTCGCACCGCTTCGCATGTACCATTACCTTCAGTTTTGTTTAAAAGTGTGATTTCACTTTGCCTTTAGTTTTAATTCTTTGAAAAACTACCTGCCTTTACCTGCTGGACCCCACATGCCTCATGCGACACGCAGGGACCAGACTCTACGCGCAACAGCTCGCGATTTCGCCTACTACTTATTGCGGGACCTGCGGGATCCCGTTCGTCAATTTGTGTATTCCGGCGGTGGTTTGATTCCCACCGATCGAAGCTACTTCAGCGGTCGTGCGGCCGGCTCCGAGATTGCCTGCGTAGGTTCGATTCCCGCTGCTAACCTGGGATTTGCTGCTGTTTGTGACTGCTACGTTCCTCTTGGGCATGTACTTCCTGCCCGTGGCAGTCCTTTTAAGTGGGGGGGTGAAGCAGGTCACAACCCTACCCTGGCATTTTACCCCTAAGGGAGCATTATTTGGCCCTATATATGGGATATATGTGGGATAGGGTATATCATATTCCATTTCCTTGTTAGGAATATAGGATGTGGGATGGATAAGGCAATCATGGATGTTTAGTAGTTATATCAATTAGTGGATGATAGGGTGGATTTCTCATATGTGCATATCAGGTATTTCATTGGCTATGTGTACCATATCTGTTTGCAGGATACTATTCAGTCAACACAATCGTTATGTCTTCTATGCCAAGCAATGTTGCTGCCCATGCCACTGCGACCTCTGCTCCTGACCACCCGGTCTGGTTTCACCTCGAAAAATTCTGTTATCCTGTCGCAACTGAGAATCATAGTAAGACAGAATTTTAGTATCACGATAATCAATGCAACGAGCATACCCCCAGCCAGCCATAAAATAATCTGGGGCCCATGCCTCATGGCGATGGCCCCACTGGTCAGCATACAAACGGTCAATCTGTGATGCTTCCCTGGTCCCTCCTGCACTTAAAAAATCCTGGCTAACTTGACAGAGAATTGAGTCTGTAGCTTCAGTACAAGACGAACCAGAAGTTGGATAAACGGGAGAAATTATACTCCTGTTGCCAGAAAACAAACGGCAAGCCAACGCCGTAATACTTGAAACAAACATAACCAGGTTAAGCGAATCACTCGCACCTGCAGAAAGATCGTTACGATCACTCATTGTAATGGGAGCCTCACGCCCCACTAAACCAAGGACCTCACGTCCCATACTTAGCGAATCACTCGCCATCTGCAGAGCATCACACACACTCCTGTTGCAGTGAATCACTCACTGTAAAACTTCCAGAAGCCTCACGCTTCATAGCTGACCTATTGGGAACCTCACGCTCCACGCTCGATGACTCTCTCACCTGGGGAGCCTCGCGCTCCACATTTCGCACAGTCTGCGAACTTACCTGAGTGGCATCACGCCTTGTAGACAGCGAATCGCTCGCCATTTTTTGCAAAATTCCAAATAGAATGAAAAGGGAAACAAAACAGTCGAATGACTGCGGATGTGTTGAATTAGTTTGGTTTGTCAGAGACGAATTTTCCTGCGGCGGTATAAATTGACTGCGGCCTGTACTGCCAAAACCACCTGTCCCGCGCTCAGTGGTCGACAGCTCCTTGGCTTCAACCACAGATGGCGTTGAATGCTTCTCAAGTATTAATTGAGCAATTCTGTCACCTTTCTGAATCGTGAAAGGCTGGTCACCTGAATTCTCAAGTAACACCGTTACATCACCACGGTATCCCCGATCTATGACGCCGCCCGCAACATGTACCCTTTGGGCAACAAAACTGCTGCGTGAGGTGATGCGACCATAATGACCCATTGGGATTGCCATGGAGATGTGCAGTGGGATTTTTACACCAGACTGAGCCGGAATTGAAACTGAGACAGGGGAAGACAGATCATACCCGGCGGAATCACCGGTTGCTTGCTTGGGTAATATCACGTCGTCCTGAAGTCGTTTGACTTGGAGTGATGACCCATCCTGCAAAAGGAAAACCTGATCATATTCCCTGGAGCATATCTTCTCAAACCAAATGCGTTCTAAATGATTTATGCATACAACATGTCCATAATGCGTACATGCAGATAATGCCTGAGGTGGTGCTGTTGGATTACACTCAGGACACCACCAATCTGCGACCAGCGGTTCTGAGAAGCGTACAGATTTTTGTTCAAGGACAAGCTGTCCATGTCCAGATTGCTTCAAAATGCTGACCAAAACACGCTGATGTACACAGGGACATGCTGTCTGGTCTCCATGACACTTAGGGCATAACCCTTGATACCTTGATGGATATTTCACCATTTTCAGCTCCTCCATGGGGACCAGAAATTTTTGATTGGGCAGAAAAGCAAGGCGGTACTGCTGGAAAAAAGGAAACCCCAGCAGAACTTTGTCCCCTACATCTGCGAGGTGAATGAACACATTTAGGCACTGGAAGATAACCACTCCGCGCTTCCCTGTCACAGGTAATGACATATTGACAATGACGCCCTTGTCTCCTCCTGTAATCTGCGATTTCCCCGCCCCGGACAAACGTAACGGGCGTGGGGCGTCCACCCAGCTAGCTTTGGGAAAAAATTTTGACGGCCCCACTGCCAAAACCTGACACCCTATATCCGCCAGTGTCAGTACTTCAGTCTCAGGCAAAAGTAATTGATCCTGGAAGGAAATTCGAACATGAAATAAAAGTTCACTCTTACCCGAATGATATTTATTGGGGGGTTTAATGGGGGATCGAGTAACAGAGGGCATTGTCTCAAAGTCCAGTGACCTGATCTCAACTCCCTGGTTCTGCGAATAGAAAAGGGGAGGTAACTGCAGCCACCGAACATGCTTGTCTGGCCTGGCACTCCGGGGGTATGGCTGCCTGCCTATACCCTAAGGTACAGATTGCTTGGGCTGAGAATCCTCAGATAGTACTGTCTGGGGTGGGGTTTCACTGATGGCACTGGCACTCTCATCCTGAACACTACGCGCCCGGGCATTCTCACGCGCGTACCGGCTCGGTGTCGGACATTGAGCCGCCATATGCC
Source organism: Eutreptiella sp. 'Long Island Sound 2002' (assembly GCA_964036045.1). Classification (NCBI taxonomy): domain Eukaryota; phylum Euglenozoa; class Euglenophyceae; order Eutreptiales; family Eutreptiaceae; genus Eutreptiella; species Eutreptiella sp. 'Long Island Sound 2002'. The sequence continues at coordinate 40,840,349 of OZ038389.1, read as the reverse complement.
CCCGACCCCCACAGCGAAAACAGACAGCTGTAGCACCAGGACCCTTGGTATCTGCTGTGGTCTTGCGGTAATGGCGGTCACGCCCACGCTCATCGCCGGATGACCGCTTTCCATCGCGATCCCTGGTTCTCGTGTTCGTTGAACCACGGTCCGTTCCATTCCCACTGGACCTGCGCTCATGGTCTGTTCTTTTCTCATCAGATCTGTGTTCGCGGAAGGATCGACGGTCATTTCGATCCGTCCCTGATTCACTCTCCTTATCACTACCACGACCTTTACTGTACTGTCTCCTGTCTTTGTATGGACTGCGGTGTGACTTATCACGACCTTCACTGCCACTGCGACCGCTACGATATCTACCACTACCTTGACCACTACGGTACCCACTGTGACCACTACGATATCCTTTTTCTTTACGTGATTCACTATCACTACGACCGCTCCGATATCCCCGGTCACGATCACTGTTATATCCTCGACCGCGACCACTGCTATATCGTCGTTCACCACTCCTGCCTGTACGCCGTTCATCACGACGACGTTGTGAACCATAGTCACTGCGGTTCTCAGTCCTGCTGGGTACATTACTAACCGCACTGACAGCAGTGGGCTGAGCATGCATACCATCAATGACACCCTGCTCCACCCACTCTGCATCACGAACCGCCAACAAACGGGGCATTACAAACATGAACAACTTAATGTATGTAAGTTTTTGGTTGCCCCTGGCAGCCTGAATTTGTAACAAATTATTCTTCATCTGAAACCACGGCTCTTCTGGGCGCATTTTAGAAGTGTACGCAATAATTGCACCTATGAGCACTGAGTGTGCTTCCCACATGGATGTTCCTCCATATGCTGCTGTTCGGCGCCCATGCTTCAGAAATCTAACAAAGAAGCTATACCACTCCTCAGGACCCACTTGTCCCTGCAGTGACCCAGGTAGCGCCAATGCTTTAAAAACATTTCCAGGGACGTAAGGGTTCTGGTGACGCCTACCATACAACCGGATAAGCTGGAAAACTTCACCAATACGCAAACGTTCCTGTCTAATCTGGGTAATCAACTCAACTTGTCTGTCCTCAGGCTGTGTAGCTACCAACAATTTTAGTTGATACCCCATCTCGAACCATCGACCAGTATTTTCATACCAATCGATGTAGAGCAACTCCCAATCAACGTAAAGCATTTTTTTTCTATCCCAAATGGGAATTGCGAATTGACGGCGCAAGCTGCTTAAAACATCTGGGTCTATCCAACCGTCGGTATTGGAACCAAAAATACCTTTACCCCTAAACTCTCGGCCAGGCGGCGGGGAGGTGAACTCGATATCATCATTCCATTCACGCACCTCATGGAATGCGAAACCGGGCGTGATTCCAGACGGTAAAAGAGTAGTTGCATCAAAAAACGAAGGCGGCTCAAGACCCCGAAAAGGCTTCAAGTATCCTTCGGGATCATACAACCAATGTAACAAAGGTGAATGTGCAGACATGGCGGGAGTAGGAGAAGAGGGGAATTCCAAATCACAACCACGCCCAACGGACTGACGTGGGTTGGTACCACGCGATGAAGGTGGAGCCGTAATAGGCGCCGCTGCAGTTGATGCTAATGCTGACTGAGGAGAGGGCTGTGAACCTCTATCCCTATCGTGCATGCGGTTTGTCGAATGCGCTTGTGAACTCGAAACTTCTTGGGTTGAGGAAGTAGCTTGTCCAGCCTGTAAAGAGGCACGGCCAATGCTATTGGAACCCGCAATACGTTGATGTATTGTGTCAACGTCCGTGCGCAATAACCGGAAACTCTCTTGGAATGCGGTTTGTACACCATCAAATGTAGTGCTTCTAAGGCCTGCAATTTAGAATCAACGTCTTGAGGCGAAAGGCCTTGCATGTTACCTAAAGCATTGACTTTCAACTCCAAACCGGAAACACGAGTACGAACGGTATTTAATGAAGTGTCCACTTCCGAATTGAAGTGTTCAACCCGCTGAAAAAAAACAAGCATTTTGGACTCGGCAACCAAATGCAACTGCAAGAGTTCATCACGAATGGCGTTACCATTGGGGTGTGAGTGAATTTGGGATAAAGAATGGGGTCCCGATGGTGATGGCGGATCACTCGCCACCTGAGCACTCACTTCGGCAATCCGTTGAGAAGTGAATGATATATGATTGTGCAACTGGGACTTTGTAGTTGCGTGTTCATGCTCCATTTTACCCAAAGCACTTTTAACCATCTCAACTTGACTCGAAAGAGGAGATTCACGCTCTTCCAAGAGCGTTATACGCATGGTAAGCGCTTGTAATCCACGTTTCATGTCTCCGCTAGTGCTACTCAATTGTGCACTCATGGAATCAATAGCACTAGAAACCTCCAAAAGGGACTTTTTGTGAGCGACTGCAAATTCTTCAACCTTAGAAACTCGCCGCTCAAGAGGTCCCATTAGTTCATGCAAACCGGAACACGTGTCATGCAATTGTTGAATACGAGTCAATGTGTGTTCATCGAGGCCGGTTGGTCTCACACCATCACGTATTTGGCGAGCAAAAGAGTCACACCTCAAATTCATTCTAGAATTGAGGCGTTTCTCGATTTCAACGCTTCGCTTGGTGATGGTGTCCTCAACTTGTGACAATGTTTTTCCAATTCGTTCATCTAAATGAGAATTAAAAGAACGAAATTGAGATTGATTGTTCCGAAATGATTCATCGATGCGTGCGTTTAGAGCCTTGAGATGCTCACCAATGCGTGTTTGCACTAAGGACTCAACGCGTGTATTTATCGTGTCGAAAGCGGCTTGCAAACGTTGTGCAAAATGACTCTCGAAAGAAGATTGTAGCTCACGCCACTTAGATTCACAAAGAACCTGCAAAGCATCAACCCTTTCATTGACTTGTTCAACTCGGTCTTGTAATTGCTTCAATTGCAAACCGACTTCATTTGTCAACACATCCCTAACATGATTATCACCAATGTCCACATGCTCCCTTATTAAATGCAAAAAATTCATAATGGAGCCACCGGTGAAGCAGGTCACAACCCTACCCTGGCATTTTACCCCTAAGGGAGCATTATTTGGCCCTATATATGGGATATATGTGGGATAGGGTATATCATATTCCATTTCCTTGTTAGGAACATAGGATGTGGGATAGATAAGGCAATCATGGATGTTTAGTAGATATATGAATTAGTGGATGATAGGGTGGATTTCTCATATGTGCATATCAGGTATTTCATTGGCTATGTGTACCATATCTGTTTGCAGGATACTATTCAGTCAACACTATCGTTATGTCTTCTATGCCAAGCAATGTTGCTGCCCATGCCACTGCGACCTCTGCTCCTGACCACCCGGTCTGGTTTCATGGTAGCAGAGGCGAAAATTTTTCGTCTCTGTTGGGCGTTTGGCATCGCGGAAAGCGATCGGTCCAAGACATCATGGACCAAATTCAAGTTAAAATCTCTTCCCCGGGAGGGATAGCTGAGGGTGTTCAGGTCCCCACTCTCAGGACCTCCTCGGCCCTGACCCCATCGACCGGGCAGGGGCCGCAAAAACGGGCCAAGCCCCAAGTGGCTACGAACCCTAAGTTTCCGAAATCCCCGAATGTTCCCATCGGGGCCCCCCATCCTCGCAATCCAGCTGGTGTACCTGGGATGGTTGGGGGGGAAATAGACGGCCACCCTCAGGGAGCGATAAGAGGACCACAATCGCCTATTATGGGCTCGGGAACCGTTACTAGCGCCGAGAATCGGGCAGTAATCGACCAATCTACTGGGGTGATCGAGCGTACGAACGCTGCGCCCTCACGCGCTGCCGACTGGGGTACGATGGCTTCGCCAATGGGGCCTATCGTGGTCGACTCTGGCACTCCTCCGTCGCTAGGGGGGTTGCCAGAGCCTCAGGTCAGAAAAAACCTGTTTGCGGCAGGGCCCATCAGCCCCATTGTTGACCAACTCGACGCTGAAAACCGTCGAGTCCTCGCGCTCACGCCTGATCCCCATGGCCATCTGGGTCCGGCTCGAGAGGCCGTGGCCCTGATCCAGCAAGCCCTGTCGGGGACTAGGCAGAACCCCACTGTGGTGGAATCGTCGCCCACTCCAATGAGTGGATCGCGGCGGTTTCCCTCCCTGGTGGTGGAATCTCCTGCCTTGGGAGCGTATCCCAATCCCCCGAGCGGATCCAGGCTAAATCCTACGATCATCGAGGAATCCCCCACGCAAATCGAGGAGGATGAGTGTGACCAGTGGTTCCCCCTGGCGGTGGAGCAGTGGAACGACGATGAGGAGGAGGAGATTGGAGTGTTGGAACGTCATGAACTCCATCATTCCCCTATTTCCGTTGCCTCGTCGCCTGCACCTCCTGAACCTATGTCAGGGACCAGGGATCGCCCCATGCTTGTGGAAGAATCCCCGGCCCCCCACTACATCACGGTGGAGGACTCTCCGGCCCCTCAGTTCATTGCTGTGGAGGAGTCCCCGGTGCCTATGAGCGGCGTCAAAAACCGCCCGTGTCTTGTCGTGGAATCTCCGGAGCCTACGGAGGACCGGGCCGGTACTACATCTCCAGTGCCTATGAGTGGCACGAAAGATCGTCCATCCCTAGTGGATGATTCTCCGGCAATGCCGAAGGTCAACAATCTGTGCTGGGGGGGAGGGAATCAGGTGGAGGGAGGTTCAGCAACCCTCCCAATAAATTTGGTCTCTCCCCCCACAAATACATCTCCTACGGAGGACCCCCAACTGCCCAATTGGGGGGGGGATCCAGGGGTTGCAACGGGATCGGAGCCTGTTTTTGCTTCCCATCCGAGAACTCGATCACCTATGGTGGTTCATGAGTCACCACAGTATATTGTGGTGGAAGATTCCCCACCCCCACCGCCGCGACCGAATACTGTTGGTCATGTTCCCCCTCCGCCGTCACCCCGCCACCGCCAGGTGGCTTACATCGAGCACGTGCAAGGAATCCCGCACCTGGTTCGGCCATCTAGTGGTGGGGGTTCGGGGGGGGGACATCCCTCTAGTGGGGGGGCGCCAGCACCTGTTGCTGCGCGCCCCACACCCCCGTCTCGCCCTGCGGGGGGGCCCTCTGGTCCCTCCGTGGCAGGGGGGGCTGCTGGGGGGGGGCGGTGGTGGGTCATCTCCTCCTCGTGGAGGGGGGGGTCCATCTTTTCGACATTCTGGGGGCCCCACTCCTACACGGGGGGAGGAAGACCTACAGCACACCTGTGGCTGTCCCCGGTGTGTGGTGCACTACGAAACGTGCATCCAATCTCTGATGGCACAGGTGAGGGACCTGCGAAATCAGAATCTGGAGTTGCAGCGATCCCATCAGGAACTTTCTCAGGCAGTAGCCTCTACCGTGGGCATCAGTCAGTCCTACGGGGACCGGATGACCGAAATCTTGTCTACGTTGGCTAAGTTTGACGCGGTGGTTCAGGGCTACCAACGGGATTCTAAGGCGGTGGAGGCTAGTGTGTCGGATCATCTTAAGATGTCCAACGGCAACACGGCTAAGTGCTTTAGCGCAGTGGAGTCGCTCGCTACACGTTACGCCGCCGTTGCATCTAGGATCGATGCGTGGGACCACTGGTACTCCACGCCTGCGGAACCCGTTACGGTGGTCCTACCCCCGCCACCGACGCCTCCGCCCGTTCCTGATCCTACACCGGCGGCGCCTACGGCGCCCATGGGCGCGCCATCCGGTTCATCCGGTGGTGGGTGTGTCCTTCCTTTCTCCGTCCACCCATCCCACGATTGCATCTACCATCCGAACGCTTGTCCGGATTCGGGGTGGCCGAGGGGGGGGGAAGAACACCACGAACACCCCCACCCCCAAGAACCTACATCGTGGAGGGGAATCGCCGAAAAGCAGAAGGAACTTGCTGTTCCCGAGTGGAGGGCGACGCCTAAGGGCGATGAACACCCCACGGAGCCTACGGCCCCGTGGGCCAATGAAGAGGAGAACACCTCTTCGTTGGGGAACATTAATCCCCTCACGAAAAATGTTTTCACTTCCCCTGGGAAACCTTCGTACACGCCCTCTCATCCTACGGATACGTGTACAGTCTCTCCAGTGAAAGTTGCACCAAGTGCAAGTGGAGGTGCACCCCCAACCATGGCTCCCCCTGCTTACCACCCGTACCAAATGCCTATGGTGCAAAATAGTTACACCAAAGCGGTGGAGGATAGTGATATGCCTAAACCGCAATTTAATGGGCAGCTAGAGTGCTACGACGAGTGGGTGGAGAAGCTTCAACAATGGTTGGGGGGGTGTGATTCCATGTACCGAAAGGCCAACGAGGCAAAAATGATTTTGAGTACCTTGCCCCCATGGCTAAAGGCGATCATCAATGCCCGGGTTGCCGAGGCCACCCACCACACACGCACGGCCCCCACCCTCAAAGAGTTGTGGGACTTTTTGGAACAACGTTTCCACGAGTATGACCCCTCAAGGGCTGATGAAAGGTGGCGAGCCCTCACCCCCAGGGTGGTTAAAGGGCAAGTGACCCTCATCGACCTTGAAGATTTCTATGCTCGTTGGCAACGTTTGTTGCCTCTGAGCAATGAGACTCGTCCCCACGTGATCCGGGAGCAGCTCCTAAGCAAGCTCCCGTGGATCAAGGAGAAGGTCGTCAAGCAAGAGGCTAAGAATAGCCCAGACAGCTATGTGGTGGATTTTAGTGGCCTTGACCCTTCGCCGGGTCGCGCCCCATTCGAAAAAGAACTCAGGAAATATAGCGCTCAAGCTTGCACTACGGTTCCTGAGATTGTTTCCTATTCGGGGCCGGGGGTGATAGTTGACTGCAAAGACCCGGCTCTCCAGGAGTGGATCTTGAAACTCAACAACACACCTCACACACGCGGCTACACTATGAAAGTGGAGCAACGTAGGCCTCGTTTGAAGCCTGCGGAAATCTACGCCCTTGCCCATAAAAGCGTGTCGGAGAGGGAAGCTCTCGAACGCCTCAATAAAGGAGACAAGACGACGGTGACGTACACTCATCGCCCTTCTCACAATAAAACCGCGGTGCATGCGGTTAATGCGGAGGCTACGGCGGACCCTGACACCTCCGAACCCGCTGACACCTCCGTCAACGCCGTGGGTCACTCTAAACCTCCGGCGAAGAAACCCGTCGACCCCGGGGCTAGACCGCCACCTACCTTTTGGGTTCCGTGTTCCAAACATTGGAAAACACGTAAACAAACGGATATGGACATGTCTTGGATTGATTGGGGTGCCACCAATACCACCCTTTGGACGTGTAAGCCTAATTCTCCGTGCAATGACACTCATTGGAACATTGCGGGTAAGTCTAAAGGTGGTAAGCCTAAGGGTGGCGATAAGGGTGGCGGTGGTGATAAGGGTGGTGGTGGTTATAAGGGTGGCGGCGGCAAGGGCGATAAAGGAGGCAAGGGAGCGCCGAACGGGCGCGGACGTTGGTAGAGGTGCCCAGAGGCGCCCCCTTCGAAAGAGGAAAACCTCGGGCACCCCTGTGACACTACCGTGGCTCTCGTTCCATCGAGAGTCATGAAGGGGCATATAGTGACTAGTGAGATTCAAACCGAACTTTCCGTTCAGGTTGTTTTGCCCAATGGAGAACGCAAGGCCCTCCGTGTTTTGGTGGATTTTGGGTGCCAAGCGGTCGCTTTGGCCAACCCCAATGTTTTTGGAGACCAACTCTCCGAAAAATATGAATCCCCCCAACGGAGGCGCCTACTCCAAGCCGATAATGAGACGCCTTTGCCAGGGGGGGACGAGCAAATAGACGTCAAAATTCAATTTACGGGGGTTGTGGATGGTAGTGTTTCACTTCCTCGTGTTGCCCAGTATGGCGTGTCCCCGTACCTTGTCCCGAATTTACCTTGGGATATGGTTTTGGGGCACCCATGGGGTTACGAACATTGTGTGAGCCATTTTGCCCGTTTCAATTGTTTGTACTCTCACCATCCAGTGCACTCCCGTTTTTGGATTGAGGACTTCCGTGAGGCTCCACCAACCGGCAAACCATTTTTGGTGAAACCCATTCATGGTAAGGTGTCACGTCAGTCCGTGTGGGGCCTAACCGTTCCAGTCATTGGGGCGGTCGCTCCTACGCACCCTGCCCCGGCCATTGTGGTTACGCCCCCTGGTGGCGAACCGCCTAACCGTGTTGAGGCCGAGAAACACATATCCTATGCCTTGACCGCTTCCTCCGTGGCCCCCGTACAGGACCGGGCTTGTGCTTTGGAGCTCGTTGAATTTGCTCCCGAAACCCTTGCCCGTGATGTTCTACCTACGCGGCGTGATGGGTCCATGTGGACCCAGTCTGACTATGGCCTCACGCCATATTGGGCCGCACGTGTCAAAAAACAATTTGGCAAAAACCCCGACGTGGACGCCTTCAATAGGGTCCCGGGTATGGCCCAGGCTACCCGTTGGGTTTCGCCGCTTGAAGATTTCTTTTCCACTCCCGCGGACCCCTCCAAATTGTATTGGATGTGCCCTCCCTATCATCGGTTTTCGGATTGTGTTCGGAAAATTCGGCAAGAAAAACTACGAGCCATCGTCGTAGGGCCGAAGTGGACACATAGGGAGTGGTGGAAACCCCTTATGGAAATTACTTTGCAAGGGTACCACCTTCCTGGGCCAGAGACTAAAGCCTGTCTCTATCAGAATGACCACCTCACGCCCCTTCCTCAACGGGGTTGGTCCACGGTGGCGCTATACGTGGACGGTGGTATTGCGGAGGAAAATTTGGCGACCACTAAATGTGATGTGGCCTCCGTTTTGGCACCGGCCGTCTCTAACCCCAACACGGATGGCGAGCCGGGCATGACCTCGGAGGAAGAGTCGGAGGATGAAAGGGTGCCTAACCATTTGGCTTCGGTGCGCACCCTCACGTATCAGGCGACCCATAAAAAACTCCTCGCACCCGTTACTCTTGATCCTACCCCCGAAGATTTGGAGGCACAAGAATGCGTGCGTTCACGCATTGCGAAAATTGAACGAGAGTTATTGGGTGGGAGGGCCACTACCGTTAAGCGTTACCGAAAACGTAAAGGCGCCACACGATTGTTGGCGGCTTCTCGTGTGGGTGGCGTTGTCACCACCCAAGAGCCTATTGTGTCTCCGGAGGTGGAGCTCATGAGGAAACGCATCCTCGCGGACTATGAGCGGGATGTTTTTAGCGGGGAGGTTCGTCTCCGTCCGGACCAGGAACACCCTAAGGTCCGTGGTACGGAGCGGTTGGGGTTTGCTAAACTTGACCTATACCCGAACGCCAAACCCAAGTCCGTGAAGCCTATACGGTTGGTGGGGGAGCGTGCTGCGGCGGAGCAAGAAATAGTGGAGGACTTTTTGGCTCGTGGCTGGATTGAGCCGTGCCCTGCCTCCGAATGGGCGTCCAACGGTTTCGTTGTGCCCAAGAAAGAGAAAGGAAAGTGGCGCCTCGTGGTGGACTACCGCCAACTTAATGAGGCTACCTTGCCCGACGCACACCCCCTCCCCCTGATAGAAAACATGTTGGAAAATCAATCCAAACACAAGATTTTCACTATTGTGGACTTGAGTAAAGGGTTTCATCAAATTCCCCTTCACCCTGAATCCCGGGCTAAGACCGCCATGAATTTGGCGGGTAAGCGATACCAATGGCGTGTTATGCCTATGGGTATCAAGAATGGGCCCGCTATTTTTCAACGGGTCATGGACCATGTTTTGCAGGGTTTGGATTGTGCGGACGTATATATTGATGATATTATTATTTTTAAGACGTCACAAATTTCTCAGTGCGGAGCCAGTGATACTATCATACAAAGCCAGAAGCTAATGTACAAAGTCATGGACTCGCATAACCCACGGGCCCCAAAGGCGCCCAGCGGTGTCATGTCGGAGCGGCGGCGGTAACTGAGGGGCATTGGGGACCCGCTGGCAGGTGTAGGAATGAGTAATTGAAGGGCAGCACGACTTCAGAGCCGCGCAGCTTGTATTGCATGCACCGAATACGTATGGCATACGGAGGGAGGCACATAGGAGCGTTAAGGGTGCGGACACAGGGAGCGATGCATGGAACCGGAGGGGCGCCGTAGGCGCCACAGACGAAGTAAAAGACTTGAGAGAATGATGTGAGGGAGATGTCAAGGCGCTGCCTATAGCGTCTTAATTGTCGGGAGTTCCGAGGTGAAAAGGGGGGGGATAAGCGGAAATTCTGTCGGTCTGGACCCTGAAGAAACGCATTTTGGGATGTCCCAGCGCTTGGTTGATGAGAATTGAGCTGATAATTGAATTCAGCACCCCCGAATTAGGGGGGGTGGATACCTGAAGTGCCCTGCCGGGCTCATGAGATGAAAAAACCCATTTTTGGCACCGTTTGAGGAAGGTGGATAAACGGAAATTCTGTCGGTCTGGACCCTGAAAAACGCATTTTAGGATGTCCCAGCGCTTGGTTGATAATGAGCCTCACAATTAAATTCAGCACCCCCAAATTAGGGGGGGTGGGTACCTAAAGTGCCCTCCCGGGCTCACGAGGTGAAAAAACCAATTGTCGGCACCGTTTGGGGGGGGGGGGGCGTGGAGAAACGGAAATTCTGTCGGTCTGGACCCTGAAAAACGCATTTTGGGATGTCCCAGCGCTTGGTTGATGAGAACTAGGCTGATAATTGGACTCAGCACCCCCAAATTAGGGGGGATGGGTACCTGAAGTGCCCTGCCGGGCTCACGAGATGAAAGAACCCATTTTTGGCACCGTTTTGGAGAGGGGGTGGATAAACGGAAATTCTGTCGGTCTGGACCCTGAAAAATGCGTTTTGGGATGTCCCAGCGCTTGGTTGATGAGAATGAGTTTCATAATTGAATTCAGCACCCCCAAATTAGGGGGGGTGGGCACCTGAAGTGCCCTGCCGGGCTCACGAGGTGAAAAAACCCATTTTCAGCACCGTTTGGGGTAGGGGTGGATAAACGGAAATTCTGTCGGTCTGGACCCTGAAAAACGCATTTTGGGATGTCCCAGCGCTTTGTTGATGAGAATTAGGCTCATAATTGAATTCAGCACCCTCAAATTAGGGGGGATGGGTACCTAAAGTGCCCTCCCGGGCTCACGTGGTGAAAGAACCCATTTTCAGCACCGTTTGGGGGGGGGGGTGGATAAACGGAAATTCTGTCGGTCTGGACCCGGAAAAATGCATTTTGGGATGTCCCAGCGCTTTGTTGATGAGAATTAGGCTCATAATTGAATTCAGCACCCTCAAATTAGGGGGGATGGGTACCTAAAGTGCCCTCCCGGGCTCACGAGGTGAAAAAACCCATTTTCAGCACCGTTTGGGGTAGGGGTGGATAAACGGAAATTCTGTCGGTCTGGACCCTGAAAAACGCATTTTGGGATGTCCCAGCGCTTTGTTTATGAGAATTAGGCTCATAATTGAATTCAGCACCCTCAAATTAGGGGGGATGGGTACCTAAAGTGCCCTCCCGGGCTCACGTGGTGAAAGAACCCATTTTCAGCACCGTTTGGGGGGGGGGTGGATAAACGGAAATTCTGTCGGTCTGGACCCGGAAAAATGCATTTTGGGATGTCCCAGCGCTTGGTTGATGAGAATTAGGCTGAAAATTGAACTCAGCAACCCTAAATTAGGGGGGGTGGGTGCCTGAAGTGCCCTCCCGGGCTCACGGGGTGAAAGAACCCATTTTCGGCACCGTTTGGGGGGGGGGGGGTGGATGAACGGAAATTCTGTCAGTCCGGACCCTTAAAAACGCATTTTGGGATGTCCCAGCGCCTGGTTGATGAGAATTAGCCTCATAATTGAATTCAGCATCCCCAAATTAGGGGGGGTGGGTACCTGAAGTGCCCTACCGGGCTCACGAGGTGAAAAGACCCATTTTCGGCACCGTTTTGGGGGGGGGAGGGGGGGCAAGCGGAAATGATGATATTATTATTGGTTCCTCCGGTGCGACGGAGGAGGAGCTATTGGCTAACCACGACCGCGACGTGCGTGCCGTGTTGGATAGGCTACGAAAAGAGGAGTTTTGCTTCGGTTAGCAAAACCGATTTCTTTGTTCGTTCGGTTGAGTTTTGTGGCCATGTGTTGGAAAATGGCACACGTCGGCCGGCGCCAGGGAAAATGTTGGCGCTTGAGCGTTGGGACAAACCGGATAATGTTCGGGAGCTCCGGGGGTTCTTGGGGCTCGCCAACTATTATTCGGGCTATGTCCAACACTACGCCTCCATAGCTACCCCTTTGATTAATATGTTGAAGGATTTGCCTAAGCATAAGAATGGCAAAAAGATAGGCCTAACATGGAATGCTTCGGCTAACGAGGCCTTTTTGAAGCTCAAGCGTGCTATTACGGATATTGTTCCCCTCCAACTAGCCGATTGGGATAAGGACTTTGTCCTCACCCCGGACGCTAGTAATTGGGCGGTGGGGGCGGCCCTACAGCAGGAAGGTCCCGATGGTGCCCTACGCCCCCTTGCCTTTTTCTCCCGCAAATTGTCAGGCAGCCAGTTGAATTGGAGCCCTCGGGAGAAAGAGTGCTACGCCATAGTGGCGGCGCTTTTAAAATGGCATGGTTGGGTGGGGAACAAGCGCGTGGAGGTCCGTACGGACCACCGTAGCCTTGAAAATTGGGCTACGGAGGACCTCAAAACCGTGGGGGGTCCCTCTCCACGCCAAGCACGTTGGCATGAATTGTTCTCTAAATTCGACCTCCATGTGGTTTACACTCCGGGGCCAGTGAACCCCGTGGGTGATTTCTTGTCCCGTTGGGCTTACCCTGCTAACCCGGCGTTGGGTGATGTCCCCATACATGGGACGGCCCAAGCGGCCGGGGATGTGCGGGACATGATGGCGGCCGAGAAGGAGGAACTTCTCGCCCGCCCCCTTGTATTTAGGGCGGTTGTGGCGCCCGTTGTTACTAGGTCTAAAGCGGCGCCTCGGGCTCAAGGGGCACCCGCGTGTGATCCACCCCCTCTGGCTTCGCCTCCAGTGGGGGGGGGGACGAAGCAAAAGAGAAAGCTTCGGAGACTGGAGCGAATTGTCAAGATAAAAAAATCTTGGAAGTCCCACAAGAAAGCAACTCCTATACATGGGGAGGATGCTCCCAATGTTTTTGAGATAAATTGGGCTAAACACTACCCAAATTGTCAACGCTACAAACAAATGTGGCAAGATGCCTTGAATGGGATCTTCCAAGATGGAGTGAGGTTGGTGGATAACAAGCTCGTCCGTAATGGACGGTGGTGTGTTCCTACGCCGCTAGTGCATCGTTTGGTAGCCGAATACCATGATGCATTTCACTTAACTACCTCCAGTGTGGAAAAACACTGGAAGGAAATTAACCATGGCGTGGAAGGTGAGGGGTTGTACAAAGCAGTGGAACTGCAATGTCAAACGTGTCCCTCATGTGCCATTCACACGCATGACACCAAGCGCAAGCAAGGGTACATGACCCCTATGCCTATACCTATGGAGCCCATGGACTCCATAGCGCTTGATGTGTTTCACTACCCTTCCACCTCCCACGATGGAGAGGTGTATGACCGAATGCTCCTATGTGTATGCCGGCTTTCCGGCTACCTCATCGCGATCCCTATTCCTAAACCCCGTCATGAAGACAAGGATGAAGGGCTAACGGGGAGAAGAGCGGCCCATTTGGTAATGGAGCGCTGGGTGGATAGGTTCGGAGCCCCTCGTGAAATATGCTCCGACCGTGGGCCACAATTTGTGAGCCAATATTTCCAAACCCTTTGTTCTAAGATTGGTGCCCGCTCGACTATGTGTCTCGCGGGTAGGCACCAAGGTAATGGCAAGGCCGAAAATACTGGCAAGCAGCTAAGGCGTGCCGTTGCTAAAGCCATTACCTTGAAGAGAAAGAAAACTAATTGGGTAGAGGTTTTGCCCGCCGTTGTACGAGCGTGGCATGAGACTACAGGTCCTTCAGGTTATACACCTAACGAGATTGTGTTTGGTAAACACAACCGTACTAAGGGGCCTCCTCTTGCTGAGCCTAAGGGGGTGGCCCAAGACGCCGCTCACTACTTCCAACGGCGTGAGGAGCTTATTGCTCTTGCACGGAGGGCTATGATTCAAGTGCAAGAGACAATGGCTCGTAAGTATAATAAGAGTAGGAGGATGTCCCCCAATTTCTCAAAAGGGGACCGCGTATGGGTCCGTCGCCAACGCAAAAATCTTGGCGATAAGACTTGTCCCTATTGGGATGGGCCCTATGAGGTTGTGGCCAAGAAGGCGCACGACCTCTATGTTATTCAAGTGGACCAACGGAGGTTAGTTGACGTCCACGTTGATTGTTTAATGAAAACGGTCAACTCCCCTCGCTCCCCCGTGCCTCTAAATTACACGGAGGAGGTTGCTAGGGTGCCCTCCCAGTTTGAGGAGGACACCTATAATGTCAAGAAAATATTAAGTCACCGTACTTACCGCAAGAGACTTCTCTTCAAGGTGCGGTGGGAGGGTTATACCAAAGATTGGGATACCGAGGAACCCGTTGAAACCTTCTTACCATCCTACAACAAAGTTTGGAGAGATTACTTGCAGAAACAGAATCTCACCCAAACCGTTGACATCCTTGCCCACCTTGGTGGACCGCTCTCATGAGCGTGCCACGAAAAGAAAACCCTAACCAATATGGATATATTATTGTTTGGGGAAGGGAGGAGAGAGCGAGAAGCGGTGGGAGACAGGAAAGAAGATGTGCATGCACGGCGCGCTCCTCGGTTACAAAAATCCCCACCGGAGCAGGGCGGTGGGTACCGCAGGTTTACCCCACCGTCTACCTCTCTCACCGCTAAAGGCTTGAGAGTCCTTGGGGTGGGGTGGCGTGGCATATAGCCTGGGGCGGAAGTGGGACGTGTTCTTTCGGGGGTCTTAATGCCATTCAAACCCCTATCCTTTGGTCTTACTGGAGCACTCCTACCACCACCAGGACTACTGCCGTCAGTCCTGCCCACGATGACGCCCCCTGTCAAGGGTGCTAACAACGTGGCAAGCACTTCCCGAAGACTCTGCCGGGTTGTGCGCATGGTGGTGTTTGCAAGGTTTCGGAGTGCCGCCCCGTACCGAAACCACGACCCCAAGACCGTCCCTGACCCGTGACCCAAGCCAACGAGCTAAATCATTTGCTCAAAATGGCGAAGGCTTGAAAACTTCGTTGGGTTGGCGGGTACAACCCATTTTCCCTTTTTGTGTTGGGCGTGATGGTTTTCCACCGATTTGCCCGTGTCCACACGAGGGTAGGTATACAAGGTACGAAGTACTCGTGTGGCTCACATTACGTGGAAAAAATTTCGTGGCGTGCAAAATTGCCACTACATACGGCGAGGACTTAAGCCTAGAGGGAGGGGTCGTCCTCTACAATACGAGTATTCTAATATGAATTGCAATGGGTGCCTTTGCCCCGTCACTCTATGAGTGGGTGGGGTCTTCAAAGGCA
Source organism: Eutreptiella sp. 'Long Island Sound 2002' (assembly GCA_964036045.1). Classification (NCBI taxonomy): domain Eukaryota; phylum Euglenozoa; class Euglenophyceae; order Eutreptiales; family Eutreptiaceae; genus Eutreptiella; species Eutreptiella sp. 'Long Island Sound 2002'. Next base: position 40,824,923 of record OZ038389.1, on the reverse strand, counting down.
GAGAGTGGCGTTGCGGATTTGGGCCGTCTCCGCCGCCTGGGTATTCGTCCCCGGTCGCTATGCGTGCCCGGGTTGGGAGTGGGTACCCTCCATTGCCATTGCATGGGGCCGCATGCTGGCTGGGTGTGCTCTTCATGTCCTTGATGAATTTCGCGGGGGAATTCCTGCCTGCAACGAGAGGGAACAAACAATATGATGAAAAGGGCGAGTGTGCACATGCATATGTTTATGAGAGAATATGTATATTAATGTTTTCTCTAGAGTTCCCCACGAGTGGACTTGGATTTCCACAACACCCGAGGGGTCCTCTATCCCAACACCCAACCAAACGGGTTGGGATATGGGCGTGGCATTTTTCTTTATAGAGACCCGTGCGTGGACTTGGATTTCCACAACACACACGAGTCTCTCTGTCCGAGACACACCAAAACCGGGTGTGCCCGTGGCCAATGGTAGCGTGTGTGTGCGCATGCCATTAATTTAGTTACGGGATTATATGGTTGCCTATTACGTTGGTTATCACCCGCCCCCCGAACAAGCAAGACCTAGGTTGACGCCTACCTTTGGGGTTTTGTAGCCGTGTACACCGGCCCAAGTTTACACACGGAGGTGTAAACATGAATCCGTCATACACGGTGTAGAGGGGTTGGGGGAGTAAAACTCCTTCGGGGCGTGTCATCGTGCCCCCGGGGAGCAGGGTGGGCTGATACACCAGCGGGACCGTACGGGCGACCTCCCCAATTTGCAACCTGGAGGTGACCCCCTGCGCTACGGCCCGCCGGTGGCACACCCACCGACAAAGGTAACACGCAAGCTAACCTAAGTGTTTATACGCACGCCCCCAAGACACACACGAACACCAAGCAACAAGGTGGCGTATCTATACACGTGTTCTATTGTGGATATGCTTACTGTTTGTTGTGTGTACGTGAGTAGTTTGTGGAAGCTCTTGCACGTGCCATATGTGTGGAGTGCCACCATCACGTGCCCCAAGGCCGCCACCGCGAGACCCACACTCTGTGATGCCCTCCGGGCGAGTGTGTGCCCCCGGGCCCTGCCAATGGGTGTGCGCGCACAAGTGTGTCTTGTGTTTGTCGGTGTGCATCGCTCTATTATGTGTATATATGATATATATACGTAGTATGGCTCCTAGGTGAGGGGTTAGCAGTGAGGTCAGGTTATTATTACATGGTTATGAGGTTTGTCTATTTAAGTGTGTCTACTCACACCCTCATCCCATCTCCGTACCTCCTCCTTTACCCTCTACGTGGTGCATCACGTGTGACACACATGCTAAATTAAGCATCCACACGGACACGGCCCTTGGCTGAGCTGTGCCCGTAGCATTTAGCCACAGCCGTGGCTGGTTTCCGGCAATCCACACACAAGGCACACCGGCCTTCGTTTCATTTTTGTTGTGTGTCGGGTCAGTTTGACAAGTGGGCCTTTGGCTAGGCCTTGTCTGGACGTTTACAAGCAAGTGAGCAAGCAAGTTTACATCTTACAAGCAAGAGCTCACTCATTACTACAAGCGTTACGGGCAAGCACATCAAGAACATCAAGCACATCAAGCCCTCATAAACGATCTAAAGCACGTGGGTGCAAGGTGTGGGCATCGTACCCGTGTTTTGGTTTGTGCCTAAATGATCGTCGATCATTTACCCTGAGGCCATCGTGACCTCTTTCCTCTAATTAGTGAGCTACCGCGCGCACGGTGGGCCATCGTGGCCGTGTTTGTTAAGTGGCCTAAGCATGCACAAGACAGTGGCGAGCACAAGTCAGTCATGCATCCCTGACCTCTACTTTTGTTTCCCCACGTGCTCCCTGCTGCAGGCACAGTCCTAAGTTGCTGTCAGTGTCTCCTGTCCCTGTTGCTGGCTTTTCTTTGTCAAAAGTAAAAATTTGGCACTGTCGCGTCGCGCCGCTTCGCATGTACCATTACCTTCAGTTTTGTTTAAAAGTGTGATTTCACTTTGCCTTTAGTTTTAATTCTTTGAAAAACTACCTGCCCTTACCTGCTGGACCACACATGCCTCATGCGACACGCAGGGACCAGACTCTACGCGCAACAGCTCGCGATTTCGCCTACTACTTATTGCGGGACCTGCGGGATCCCGTTCGTCAATTTGTGTATTCCGGCGGTGGTTCGATTCCCACCGATCGGAACTACTTCAGCGGTCGTGCGGCCGGCTCCGAGATTGCCTGCGTAGGTTCGATTCCCCATGGGAGGCAATCTGCTAACCTGTGATTTGCTGCTGTTTGTGACTGCTACGTTCCTCTTGGGCATGTACTTCCTGCCCGTGGCAGTCGTTTTAAGTGGGGGGGTGAAGCAGGTCACAACCCTACCCTGGCATTTTACCCCTAAGGGAGCATTATTTGGCCCTATATATGGGATATATGTGGGATAGGGTATATCATATTCCATTTCCTTGTTAGGAACATAGGATGTGGGATAGATAAGGCAATCATGGATGTTTAGTAGATATATGAATTAGTGGATGATAGGGTGGATTTCTCATATGTGCATATCAGGTATTTCATTGGCTATGTGTACCATATCTGTTTGCAGGATACTATTCAGTCAACACTATCGTTATGTCTTCTATGCCAAGCAATGTTGCTGCCCATGCCACTGCGACCTCTGCTCCTGACCACCCGGTCTGGTTTCACCGGGCACGGATTCATGCGATATATAATCGGAACGAAACGAATCAAATGCATAAGAATGGGATGCCAAAGTGCTCTCTATTGTGTGCATGGTATTTTTCGCCATTTGCAAAGAAGAAGCGAAAATATTTTGCATTTCTTCAAGTTGAACATTCATCAATTGAATATCACCACGCGTAGCAAAGTTCGAAAAGCGCTCGTGAATAAGGTAAAGGGACCAGTTCATCCCCGGTGACCAGTTCAGCCCCACCCTGGGGATTATCAGGGCAGGGTGGGGATGAATAAGACACCCCCTGGGGATAAAAAGGACACTCCCGGGGATAAACAGGGCACACCCTAAAACACTACAAACCATAAAAAGCTTGTGTTACCTGTTTTCCTTTACAAACCCTGTAATGTTTGTGTTTCTCGTAAAAGGTTTTTCTCTTTTCTTTTTGTGAAACCATGCAGAGGGTTATGTCTCTCAAAACCCCGTGATGTGTTTTCTCCGTACCAAAAGTTTATGACTTGTGTTTTGTAAAAGCATGCAATGTTTATTTGTTTTATTACAACCGTGTACTATTTCTTTCTGTTGCAAAAGGTTGATGTGCCCTGTTTTGTACAGCCATGCAGAGGCTGTTTAGGTTGAAAACTTTGTAATCTATTTGTATGTACCAGGTTGCACTCTCCCATTTCATAACACTATACAACTTTTAATTTTTTGTAAAACCATGCAATGTTTATTTCTTTGTAAAACCATTCAATGTTTGTTTTTTCGGGCAAAAGGTTGCACTCTTCTGTTTTGGAAAACCATGCAACGTTTATTTTTTTGCCAAAACTTTGGACTGTTTTTTTTCTTGCTAAAGGTGGATGTCTCCCATTTTGTAGAACCATGCAAGGTGTTTGTTTTTTTAAAGCCTTGCAATGTTTGTTTGTTGCAAAAGGTATTTCCATTTGTAAACCCATGCTTTTCAAAATTAAGGAGTGTTTTTTTTTTGGGAAATTAAGGAGTGGTTTTTTTTTAGGGGGAAACCGTGGTAATCTTTTGCTTTGTATAACTTTGCACTGTCTCCCTAGCACACTTGCACAGAGCAACACGGTGACAGTTTCTGAATGCTTCCATACACCTGTTGTAAAGGTACTTGAAGCACTGAGACAGCTTATGGACATAAGTGTGTACCTGGCTGAAAGTGTATGGCTTTGCACTTTTGATGACCGTGCCTAAAAGCACAATCATTCTAAGTCGGCCAGTGTGTCCCATGACATATATACTCTATAAGTCATGTACTCTACAAGTCTTGTACACAATCTACTAGCCATGCCATGCATGGCACAGTGGCATGAGGGAAGGAGATGTCATTAGAACCACAGTTTTAATCTGCGTCGATGTCCATGGACGAACCACTGTCATGCGTCACGTAGCACGCGAATGCGGAGGCATTAGCTTCGTCTTCGCTGGACGTGTCGCTATCCGTCACTTGACGCTTGGCAGCACGCTCAGACCGTTCATCACACTGACGGGCACGCTTTACATGTCGTGACCCTCCGGCGAAGGCGTTCGTGTGGGGGCGTCTCAGCCTGCCATTGCTGTGCGGTGCAGCGGATGCTTCGGCAGATGTGCGTGCGCGTTTAGCAACGGGCTCCGCTTGCCGTGCCTGAGCGTGCATGCCTCTGTTTCTTGCTTGCTTGAAAGTTTTGCGTCGCGCTTTGGCTTCCTCTTGCCGATCACGTTCTTGCTGCGCAGCCTGCGCGGCTGCAAGGAAGCTGGTCTTCGTGACCCATCCACCAAGGCGCAGCGTCGATGCATCATCCTTTGTTTCCATGGTGACGGTCCTTCTCACCGGTGCACGTTTGATACCACGCCTGCTCAACGAAGGAAACGAATCTGGCGACACCCAGGCTCCTCCCAAGGTTGCTCTTGATGAACTGGTCCTGCAGCTGCCGGTACCGGCACTTGACTCCACGAAACAGTGCACGGTCAAGAGGCTGGATTATGTCTGTAGCGTGACTTGGAAAGAGGACAACGGACACACCGGCCTTCTTGCACACAGTCAGACCTCTCACTCCAAGATGCGTCCTTGAACCGTCCAAGAACAGCACGATCTTGTTGTAGGGATTTCTGAGCGGACTCAATCTGGGAACCAGGACTTGCTCCACCCACTCAACAAAGATCTCACTACTGGACCACCCAGTTCCCGTGCCTTTCAGGATAACCTCTCGGTCGCAGTACCTTAGATGGGTTCCCTTCACAGTCTTGGTGTCAAACAACAGGGTGGGCGGTAGAGCCTCTCCACTCGCAACCACTGCTGCAATGACAGTCACAGCCTTCCGCTGATACCCCTGCCGCCGCGGCACTGACCTCCGACCCCTGATGCTGTACACCTTGCGTGCCGCTGCCCTGGTGATGAAGTTCTGATGGAAGGAGGTCTCATCCATGTTCACGATGTACCGGCCGTCGTAGTCCACCTCTGCAAGGGCCTTGGAGGCTTCAGCAAAGAAGTCTCGCCACTGATCTTCGTCCAAGCGACTGTCAGCACGCTGACTCTCCACCAGGCTTGGGGTACGGCTGACCACGTCCGTGTTGCGTGCTTTGAATAGGCGCCACCACTTGTTGCCTGACCCCAGCTTGAACCCGTGCTCCTCTGCATGTCTCCGTGCCTCCTCCACAATGTCATGCTTGTATGGGGTCAAGGAACTCAGCAGCTGCTGCTCCAACCACTTCCTCATATGAAGGTCTTGCACTCTGGGTGGCGGCCCAGGCCGTCCCGTCACCACACGCTCACTGTTCATGAAGCGGAGCAGGTTCTTCTTGATGGTCTTCTTGTCCACGGTGAACAGCCTCATGGCTTGCCTCAATGATCCCCGCCCAGCGGCAACCCAAGCGACGGCCTCTTCGAGGTGTGTGGTGTGCTGCGGCAGAGGATAGGATGCGTATGGCTCGTGTTCCGTTCTGTTGACGCTGTTTGCATTCCGTTTACCTCTCATACCAGCCTTAGAACGCCCCTTTGGCAGCGTTTCACAGGCGTTCCTGATTTTCCGGCGAGCTGCAGCTCTACCGATACGGGATCCCAACCGCATTATCTAAAATGAAAAAAAACAAAGGGAAATAAATTTCGGAATCGTATATTTCGCGCAGTATTCATTTTGCTTTTACGTGGTGACATTAGGGCTTACGTAACTTTGCGGCGCTAATTTACGCGATTTCGCGCGGTATTATCTGGCGATTTACGGGATCGCCAGATGGATCTCAATTATTTTTATAATGTTCAACAAAATGTTTCTTTGATTATAAATCGTCATTTCCTGATAACTTTATTTGCCTGGCGATCCTGCGCCGCGACAGTGGGTGTCTAACTGGTCCCTTTACCTTAGTCGTCACGGTCTCGTCTACCTTGCTTGCACTTGCCGAACCCTTCAACATCGTGTCAAGATTGGCCTCCACTTGTTCCATTCGTTGTTGCACGAGCCCCAAAATGTCCTTAAGGCTCTCCGAATCAACCGAATTTTGCTATAAATAACGAATTCGGTCGGAGTGTCGTTGGGACTCATGAGGTGGATAACTTTGAGAAGAGTTCGTAGCCTTATTCTCCAATCGCTCAACCCGAACAACCACTTGTTTGTATCGATGTTCAACACGGTTTTTCACAACCTTTTTGAATTTTTCAATCTCCGTAGCAAGTGTTCCTTGTTGCAGGGTGCACGTTGTATAAACTTTCTTGCTCATTGCCTAACAACCATCAATGCGTTGTTGAATGGCGTGTACCTTGGGAGATTGTGATAAAAGAACTTCAAATTCATCTTGTTGTGAGCCTTGTGAAGAGTGATAATGTTCGGAACGCGATGACATTTGTCGTTGATGTTCTTCAAATTGTTCCACCAATTGTTGGACTCGTGATGGCTTCTCCAAATTGTCAACATCACCCGTTTCATCTTCGTTCATGAACTCCTCCACATACGACTTGCCAAAAGAAAGGCGAGTTGAGGGAAGGATGTTGGGACCAAGTGATGTTTCGAATTTTTCGAATGGGTCCATTGACTCATCATTGTTGTAGGTTGTGCCATATCCGGGGCTTGGAGTCACGGATTCGAAACGCTTATGCTTGCTACCATGTTTTGAGATTGGTGTAACCTCCATCTTAGTTTGAGATTTCCGAAATTGCGGAGTTTTGGGCTAACGACTCCGGATCCCACGGAATACACAATCAGCAATGGCACATACAAGATTGAGTCCAAATCATCATTAAAAATGCAAGACCCTGCAGTGTAGTACAGAAAACTCACAACATTATGCACAGTTAGTTCTGTCCTACTTCGCAGCGTCTTTTGCAAGTCACAGAGCGTTCAATCTTATAAATAAAGCGTGATCTGAGTTTAATTATAAACAATCAACAACGTGCAAATGATCATCCATAATGTGCGCGCGATCTCTGCTGTGCGCGCACTCTCTGACTCACGTTGGGGTGTGTATCACTGTTTCATTACTCAAGCAGCAAGCAGCAGCAAGCAGCAAGCAGCACGCGCGAAATGGGGAAAAATCAGAACTCTGTCGTGGTGTTTTGGATTTGGTTGAAATTTTGGTGCATGATACCTATGGGTGTGAAGTAAAATCACACAAAGTTTGAGCGAGAAACTCGACGGTGGCGACCGGTAACGGGCTTCGCGGGTAAGGCACCCAGGTTTCAAAATCTGTCAAAAATGACCAGAAAATGTCATTCTTGGGTAGTTACAGGTGCCTAGCATGTCCTTGTAGGGGGGAATTGGCATGGAAACCAATGTACACGTTGAACGGACACCTTTGGTCATTGTCTAGTGGGGTTCACACCCAAGTAGTGGGCCCGATTACCTCTTTTTGGGCCCATTTTCGACACATTTTAGCCCCTATGAGTTCCCAACCACCGTCCAGTTATCTTCGCCGCCTAAACTCCGACAACCCTCGCCTAACCCCCCACCCTCACCGTACCCGAATGCGCATGGCTTGAGTCTTGTAGCATCTGCCCGCAAAGCCCCTCTTACCTGCTACCGGCCATTGTTGTGGCGGGGGCCATCGCACTCAAGCAAGGCATCAATGAATCATCACGTGCCTAATGCATATGAAATGGGATCGCGGTGAAGCGAAAGCCGATTGTACTTTGTTTTCTTTGTGTCCTTGGCCCGGTTGTGTATTGGTATAACTATGTTGCTCATCCATTTGCACTTCTGGATATCACCTTGTACTAGGTATTTTTTCTTGTTTGAAGTGTAGTGTTTTAGTACAAAAGTGGCTTGTACTACTTGCTGATACCACGAAACATTTGTGTGAGAATGCAATGGGGGGGGAAGGGGGATGCAAATACGATGACCTCTTTTTGGGCCCATTTTTGACACATTTTAGCCTTTATCAGTTCCCAACCACACCGTAATGCGTGAAACAAGGAACATGCAACACTTGACAGGCACACAATAGCCGGATAGAGACAACGATTTTTTGGTACAGGTGTGTTGCTGGAAGTACAATGCATTGTGCATATACATCGGATTGGATGGATGTTTTTTTGGTTTGTTGTGGATGACAAAAAGTGAAGCGAAAGCCATTTGCAAACTCAAAAGAAGGGAGGGGAAGACTAAACATATAGTGACATTCATGCAATCAAGGGATCGCGGTGAAGCGAAAGCCAGTTGCCAATACAAAAAGAGGTGAGGGAATACAAAACACACAACCACATGCATGCAACCCTCAATTGCCATCCCCCAACCCCCGGTTGCAACCCCCAATTGACTTTCCTCCACCATGGTACGTACAAAAGCATGGGCACTACCCCACCAGCTCGGTCCCAATATTCAGTCTTGATTAGGGCTAAGGTTAGGGTTGTCGTACTATTTTTTGGCATTTGTCATTGGGGCGGGTTCATTCTTGGTGTTTTGGGGTGGCTACATGGTTACATCTATTCATTTGTCACTCTGTACCTCTTCATACAAGTCTTGCAATCAACTTGGAGGTGTCCCCTCCAGGTTAGGGTAGGGTTAGGGCTAGGGTTAGGGCTAGGGCTAGGGTTGTCAAACCATTTTTCGCCATTTTTCATTGGGTCGCTTGCATTCTTGGTGTTTTGGGGTGGCTACATGGTTACATCTACTCATCTGTCACTCTGTACCTCTGCATGCATGTCTTGCAATGAAAACCAAGGTGATTTGGTCTTTGTACGTTGGACAGGGGCGAATCTGTGCATTCGCCTCGCTCGCTTTTTTTTAAATTTTTTTCTCTGTGAGGTCCAACCCCTATTGAATTTAGATGTACACCTGTCGGCAGCCTGACTGGTCGAGTGGTCAGCACAGTCGATTGCGACTGGACAGCGCGCTAGTTGGAACCTGGCGGCGGCGCTTCCTTGGCACAGCCGCCGGCGATGGGAGAGAGCGGTGGTTCGAACCCTGCTGGTGGCTGATTGTTTTGCGGCGGCGGCGCGCGCGCTGCCAGCGCCCTTATTCCGGCGCCGCGGCGCCTTAAGTCGCCATAAGGCGCCTTAAGGCGACGCAATGATTTCTTAAGTCGCCTTAAGGCGACGCCCCCCCTCAGGTGGAGGTAATGCCAGTACGTAGTAGGAACCACGCTTGCGACGGGGGCTCATCGTGCATGCGCACCGGTGCATTTTTCGGCCTAAAGTACCATGGTAAAATGTCCAATAATGTCCCAGGAAAAAGTCTCTTAATGTCCCAAATGGTCCGGATAATGTCCCAAGACTTACGATTTTGAAGTCTTGGGACAAGTCTTCTAATGTCCCAAATGAATTTTTTAACTGATGATTTTCGTGGGTCCTGTTGAGGGAGTACCCTAGCGGATCGCACCGTGGGTTCAACGGAAAAACTAAATTCTCAGCCTGACTGCACCGCATTTGACTTCAATTTGCGAAATTCATGTTTTGGACGTTTGTACTTATATTACATTGGGAATGCTATTTGTTGTTTTCGTTTTTTAAGGAATTTCACAATGATGGGGCCACCCGGGGGGGGACGGGCGCAACGTTCCAATTTTCCAGCTTTCAAGCAGGGGGGGGGGGGGCGAAGCGCCCGAAGAAAATTTTTGAAGTTTCGGGGGGGGGGGCCGCGAAGCGCCCGAAGAAAAATTTTCCACAAAGTCTTGTAATGTCCCTGGAAAAAGTCTCGTAATGTCCCGAATGGTCCCAAACGGTGCCCATATAGGAAAGTCTCATAATGTCCCAAATGGCCGGCACCGAAGTCTCATAATGTCCCGAATGGCTTGATTTTGTCCGGGACATTATTGGACATTTTACTGTATGGTGGGTTGAAGTACCTCACCGCATGACTGCCTAGGACTCACCCCATTATCAGAGGGAATAGGATTAGGGTTACTGACCATAATTCGCCAACCCTGTCACAATGAATATTGTCTGCAGATCCTAAAATGAGCTTGATTCCAGGAGGGATAACTCGCCTCAAAAAGGGGCCCAGTGGCTCCTTTTAGAGCCGCCGGCTGTTAGCTCGCTAAACTACAAGGCCCTCTTGCTGTAGACGTAGTTCCATTGTCTATAATCTAGATTACCAAATACCGATGGACAGAAATGGAAAGACAAAAATGATGCCATCAAGTTCGGCACTTTGGACAAACTTGTGTGATGAGCAAAAAGGCCCCCGTTTTCCGTGAAAGCTCAAGCCCCGCATTTCGTGTGGACAGTTGGGCTCCACATATTCCACAGCACAGCAAGGCCACCCAAACCTTCTTGGGGCAAGGGCAACACAAAAACTTCATGTGCCCTCGGAACGCAGTGGACACTAGGGAACACCTATATCCTTGGGGATCCTTGGGCCAAGCAGCGGAGAAATTGTAATGACTTGGGCGGCTCGGCAAAGCGCTGTAACCATTTCGATGCACAGATGCACACCCAAGGACGACATCTGCCCAAAATACGAACGGGCGGCGGGGAGATTGCCCACGACGCCCAGGACGCTCTCCAATAGCCTTGGGTTCGTGGGCTCCGCCCTTATCTTCTTTCCCCGAACGTCAATGGCCCCCAACATAGGAAACATCAATCGAAGGTCTCATGGGACTCAGGTGACCGGATTTCCGGACACGTGCCCGGTCTTGACACCACAGGAGGGAGAACAAGAAGATCTCCTCGATCCGCGGGTATGTGCAGTGAGTTTCTTTCTGAGTGTCTATTTTTTTCGGTAATGGCCGTTTGAAAACGCTGTCTTTGCTTTGTGCCTTCGTCAATTGCAGTGGTCTCCACCCTTCATCTCTTCATCTAACATTGAATGCAGGGAGGGGCAACACACACATTGACACGCACGAATGTTTCTTTTTCGGATTTTGAAAAAGCACCTGAATGCGAACTGCTTGCCCAACCTGCTGATTGCTACACGGATGTGGTGCCATGTTCGTGCACTTCAGCTTGCTTGTGTGGTGTTTTCCAATAGTTTTTAGTGCGAACATAATCCCCCTAGGGCCGCTGCACGGCCCGAAAATTTGCCTCGGGACCCCCCCCCTTCTCCCCCACCCTCTCTTCCTATCAACGACGCCTCCCAAAGAGAACATGGAGCACAAGGAGAAAAACGCAACCCAAAATGATGAACCCTTTCTTCGGCGAGCCTAAAGGCAAGCCACTGCGCAAAGCAAAATCAAAAAGAGTCATGCTATGATGCTACCCCAATAATTGCCGAAAAAAAATGGCGTACAAAGCCGGAAGAGCAGCAAGCAACCACGCGGGTGCCCTTTGGATATTTGGGATGTGGCCGAAGCAAAGAGAACGAGAAGGCCGATCGTCCTCGTCCAATCAATCTTCTTGAGGTTTCCGCTTCATCAGGACTCTTCATTTCATTCATTGGGTGGCAGGCCAGTACTGGAGAGTAAAACAACTTTCCTTTATGTCCAAGAGGGCTTTTTTCCAAGCTGTGAGTTACATGTGGTTCCGTTTTGTGAGACATAATGGGGTTCTTGTGCAATCATGCAAAAAGTCCCACAAGTCGTATTGTTGCCCTACTAGTAGCGTTGGCTGAGGTCACCCTTTTACAGGACAAGGCTAAGAAAGGAAATAGCCTATCGGGAAAGTGTAGGGTGGTAGCCAACATAAGCATCGTGCTCACCTCACACACATCCTTTATAGGCTCAAAAGAGTTCCATAGAACGTTGCGCACAATCACCAATTGGACACCTAGTGCTGAACATCAAGGAGCGAAATCCGCTTTACAGCCACGTGCAATATTTTGGCGTCGTTGTTCAGTTGAGAATTCATGGAGGATGAGGAGGAACCAAGTGCCTTCCCTACCCAGTCGAAGTGCTTGGAGACTCCGGGCTCATGAGGAACCTATCGTACTACGGTAGCCACGCATGCCAAGACTCGCAACGGGACATTCAGCAATCGCACATTCCCCGCCGAGGCAAGCTGACGTCGCGTGCTGTTGATAGTGCTTCTTGCCCCTTCACTGTGCCGCACGAATTGATCATATCATCACCACTTCGGATCTAAACCCGGATCTCTTGCCCTTGCACTCATTCTAATGTCAGGACATTGTCTAATATGAATTGCATCTACCCAACACGTGTCCCCGTGCATTTGTTTGTCCCTCGCGGTGTTTCCGGCATGGACCACTCAAAAGCCCGCATCAAGTGCCAAGGTTTGGTATTCATACCTCTGAATCTCTTTGGGAAGAACATTGAGAATCTTCAGATTGCCACTAACGGTGAAATCTACTTGAGAACCCGCGGGCTGCACAATGACCATAGTGCCATGCATGGTAAGCTGAGGAGGCCGTGTTCCCAAGAACATTGGAGGTGGGGGCAAGGGATCTTTGAGCTACGCCCACGTTTGTGAGCATAGGTGGAACACATTGCCCAAACCATCAAAACACAAGAAACGATAGTTGGTGGTTTATCGTAAATAAGAAACAAAAAGGAATGTCTCATCCTAGCCACGACACAAAGGGGTCAAAGAGCCATTAGTGCCGTACAAAATTAGGACTAGGGGACGATGTTGCTAATTGAAGAGCAACTCATGGCCTTGGAAGGTCACAAAAAAATGGTGTCGTTTTGGCTTTGCGATGCCACGTTGCCGTGCTTGCCATGCTTTGAAGAAGCAGCCCACCAAGGGAAAAGCAATAAAAGGTCTACTCGTTGGCCCCTCGGCGCTTGGTGGCAGCACATTTTTGCCAAGAAATGTGGTGGCAGTGGCTATGAGACGAGAGAGAGAGAGAGAGAGAGAGAGAGAGAGAGAGAGAGAGAGAGAGAGAGAGAGAGAGAGAGAGAGAGAGAGAGAGAGATCCATATGTACCAATTCACTATCCGCGTACGTCTCATGAGTGGCACTAGCATTTACGGAGGCGGTTGGAGGACTCACAAGTTTAGGGGTGGTGCTACCCATTCCTGCATTGTGTCCAGATTTCCCTGCCCCATGCCGACCCCGGCACGCCCCCCCTGTCCTGCCCTAACCCCCACATGCCCACGTTGTGCACCCGAATATAGCGTAGGGCCGTTGTTATACGCGTAAGTGTACCTAAAACGTTCCAACCACGCGTCAAGAGTTTTGTAGCCACACGCAGCTATACACCCCCCCCCCGCGCGCGCAAGCACCGCACTTTGCCTGCTTGTGGACAAGGGGTGCTGTAACCTTTCTGAGTTTTCTCTGGTTGGCTGTTTATTTAATGTCCATTTTCTTTCCCTGACACAGTACCCTGTCAACAAAGTTCACTGTAAGCATGCAAGCAGCAATACAATTCAATGATCAGCCCAAATCTCCGTCAGTACTCAGATCTCCGGTGTCCTTGATTCCGTAACTCAGATCATATCATGTTAAAAACATTGCATCCTGCAAAACAGGTGCAATGAAAGTTCTCATGATTAAATCTAATGAACTCATTCATAGAAGGCCTATGTTTCTCAATCAAAACTTTTAAAGCTCAAAAGTGCACGCGCTGCTGATCTGGCATTTTAAATGCGCGAATTCGGCGCGACATTACAAAGCTGACACTCTAACCCTCGTCATATGAGTCCCCAATTACAAATGGCTGTCACTCTATTGAGCCAAGTAGTTTCTATTACACTTCTACAGCTGCGCCCGCTCTGTGCGCTCCATTGACCTGCATCAATGAATCTGTACAGTAAAGAAACTCAGCTCACCAAGCTGACTGTTTTTGACCTGCTGTGAAACTTTTACACTCCCCCCCCAAGCCCCAAAACACCGTTTTGGGCTGAGAGTATATCTATAAAAGTGAAGCAGCTGGTCAAAACACCAGCACCACAGATTTGAGTCATCCAGACTCGCTGCGCCCATATATAAACAACAGATAATATACATACCTCAACCTGTATCTCAGAATATCTCTGTGACCTTCTATATCTAGTCACTATGTACTGCACACCATGGCTGCCATACACACACAAACACCCCACACAACCCACCATGGTGGCCTCGCCGCACTGCAAGTCCCTGCAATACAACAAGGGACTGCATAGAGAATGAATACATAATTCAGCATACCAACTACCTCAGCGTCCAGGTCAAGGTGTTCGCCTTGGCCTGGCTTTTGGGGCTGGGGGACCAACCCACACCCTCGGGCACCCACTGGTCAATGGACCCTGCAACTGTAGCTATGGGGCGGGTAACCGTAAAATACAGTGTGGCGTGCTCTGGGGCGCCATCCGGCTATAGCCCATGCACTATCCCACCAACCGGTTTCCACACGACCCCCATAACCACTCAGCATACCCCAAAAGTGCTGGTGGTGGTTGCTTCATTTCCGGTTGGCCTCAGGAGATACCTCACCCCTTCGCCAATGGTGGTGTGTCGATAAACTGTGGCACACACACATCCCAAGGGCAAACAAACACCCTGGACTTCGTTTCGGGGGTAGAAGTTAACATGTGGGCAATGGAAATTCTATTGCCTTCGGCAAGTCCACCTCGCAGAGAATCTACCCCGAGCAACACACACCCAAAATGGGATGGAAACTACATAAATACGGGCTACAACATGCTTTACATACCTTGGATGATCATTTTAGGTTATCACCGTATCAAAAAAACAAGTTTCGAAAACTTCGATTTTTGAGCAGCCTAGGGTGAAAAACTGCATAAGCAGGTTGTGTACCAATCCCTTGGGAGCCCCCCCACCCCCCCGGACCTAATACCCAAATAGGGTGAAAAATATGTACGTACGGCCTAAAACATGCTTTACATACCTTGGATGGTCATTTTAGGTGGTCACAATATCAAAAAAACAAGTTTCAAAAACTTTCATTTTTGAGCTGCCCAGGGTGAAAAACTGCATTAGCAGGTTGTGTACCAACCCCTTGGGAGCCCCCCCCCCCCCCCACAGACCTATTACCCAAATAGGGTGAAAAACACGTAAAGACGGCCTAAAACATGCTTTACATACCTTGGATGGTCATTTTAGGTGATCACAATATCACAAAAACAAGTTTCGAAAACTTCCATTTTTGAGCTGTCCGGGGTGAAAAACTGCATAAGCAGGTTGTGCACCCGTCCCTTGGGAGCCCCCCCCCCCCCCGACCTAATACCCATATCGGGTGAAAAACACGTAAATACGGCCTAAAACATGGTTTCCATAGCTTGGATGGTCATTTTAGGTGATCACAATATCACAAAAACAAGTTTCAAAAACTTCGATTTTTGAGCTGTCCGGGGTGAAAAACTGCATAAGCAGGTTGTGTACCAATCCCTTGGGAGACCCCCCCCCCCCCCCGGACCTAATACCCATATCCGGTGAAAAACACGTAAATACGGCCTAAAACATGCTTTACATACCTTGGATGGTCATTTTAGGTGATCACAATATCACAAAAACAAGTTTCAAAAACTTCGATTTTTGAGCTGTCCGGGGTGAAAAACTGCATAAGCAGGTTGTGTACCAATCCCTTGGGAGACCCCCCCCCCCGACCTGATACCCAAATAGGGTGAAAAACACGTAAATACGGCCTAAAACATGCTTTACATACCTTGGATGGTCATTTTGGGTGGTCACAATATGAAAAAAATATGTTTCGAAAACTTCGATTTTTGAGCTGTCCGGGGTGAAAAACTGCATAAGCAGGTTGTGCACCCGTCCCTTGGGAGACCCCCCCCCCCCCGACCTAACACCCAAAAAGGGTGAAAAACACGTAAATACGGCCTAAAACATGGTTTCCATAGCTTGGATGGTCATTTTAGGTGGTCACAATATCAAAAAAACAAGTTTCGAAAACTTCGATTTTTGAGCTGTCCAAGGTGAAAAGCTGCATAAGCAGGTTGTGCACCCGTCCCTTGGGAGCCCCCCCCCCACCCCTCCCCCCCGGACCTAATACCCAAATATGGTGAAAACCACGTAAATACGGCCTAAAACATGCTTTGCATAGCTTGGATGGTCATTTTAAGTGGTCACAATATCAAAAAAACAAGTTTCGAAAACTTCGATTTTTGAGCTGCCCAGGTTGAAAAACTGCATAAGCAGGTTGTGTACTGGCCCATTCACTAGGCCATTATTGGTGGAAACAGCCATTTCGCGTCTTTGGCACGGGTTGTGGACGGCCCCAGGCAAGGCTAGAGACTGCAAAAAACGTCCTTCCGTATCCTAGTAGGCATATACTGTCACAACATCCCCACTTGCACCCCTCAGGGTAGGTACCACGGGGTCACCGAGGTCGACGAACATAGCAAAAATGGCTGAAAAGTGCATAAAATGCCTAAGCGCTCGTCCCACTCCGCCCCATACAAACCCCATAGAGTCGGGACCCGGAAAAACTTTTTCGGCTCAAAATCGAAAAAAACCAAAAGATTCATGATTTTCGACCCAAAGAAAGGGGGGGTCATTTTTTGACCCCCCCCCCACCCCCCCCCACCCCCACCCCCACCCCCCCCCCCTCCCTCAAAACCTGAAAAAAGTGGGTTTCAAGTGGGGGGGGTCTGGGGGGGTCCGGACCAAAAACTCATTGGGGGATGCGTTTATTGGACAAAATAATGATTTTACAAGGGGTTAAACTAACAATTCAACCCCTTGGGGTAGGGTACGCGAATAGGCCCAAAAAGGCCAAAATGGGGGGGTATGTGGCATTTTCCCCATATATACGCCTGCCTGGCTTTGATCTAACAACCTCTGCGAGGTGATTCCCACGGGAAGGGATTGACGCACGGCCCAATTTGGCACTCTACTCACACACTCACACATATACCGGGTGTCACTGTCACCATAAAACCCCAGGTGCCAATGCCTTTTACACCACCTGGATACTAGAACAGGGGGACAGGGGTACACTAGGCCTTCCAAGAAAACAAGGAAATATATGCAAAAACTGTCATTTTACTAAAAGCTCACTGCATCCTTAGGACTCCAAAGGTGGTTTAAAGTGTTATCTTTAATGTGTGGGTCACTCTTTCACTTTTGTGATAACCCAAACATCCATAACTGTCTTTTCCCCACAAACCTGTACACAATTGACTACCCACACAGAACACATAAAAAACAAACTTGATTCAAAAAAACAAGGCAAGCCCATATATCAATATTCAAAAACTGACCAACTGATGTACTTTTTATCGCAAAAACTACTGACTGTACCAAAGTCATTTTCACATTCACATCAAATTTAGCCTACATTCCTGTGAACAGGGACGCAGGCACTACACACAACATGGCGGGAACTTGGACAGTACTCTCAGTAACACAGCGTTAAATAAATTAAAAGCCATACAACAGCGGGGCCAACAGTGCATTTAGCAGCACTGCCCAAAAGCACATACGGAGACCAAGTGGCGTCCACGAGGAACTTTGGTGCGACGAATTTAGCTTGGCGGCGTCCACGAGGAACTTTGGCGCGACGAATTTAGCTTAGCGGCGTCCACGAGGAACCTTGGCGCGACGAATTTAGTTTAGCGGCGTCCACGAGGAACCTTGGCGCGACGAATTTAGATTGGCGGCGTCCACGAGGGACCTTGGCGCGACGAATTTAGCTTAGCGGCGTCCACGAGGAACCTTGGCGCGACGAATTTAGCTTGGCGGCGTCCACGAGGAAACTTGGCGCGACGAATTTAGTTTAGCGGCGTCCACGAGGAACCTTGGCGCGACGAATTTAGCTTGGCGGCGTCCACGAGGAACCTTGGCGCGACGAATTTAGCTGGCGGTGTCCACGAGGAACCTTGGCGCGACGAATTTAGCTGGCGGTGTCCACGAGGAACTTTGGCGCGACGAATTTCGCTTTGGTGTGCGCTGCAATATGTGCACTGGTCGAAAGACCTAGCGCGTCCACAGGCTCGGATGAACTGGGCAGGCGCGTCGAACAGCATACTATCCATCAGGCACGGATGCAATGTTTTGTAACCTTTCTGAGTTTTCTCTGGTTGGCTGTTTATTTAATGTCCATTTTCTTTCCCTGACACAGTACCCTGTCAACAAAGTTCACTGTAAGCATGCAAGCCGCAATACAATTCAATGATCAGCCCAAATCTCCGTCAGTACTCAGATCTCCGGTGTCCTTGATTCCGTAACTCAGATCATATCATGTTAAAAACATTGCATCCTGCAAAACAGGTGCAATGAAAGTTCTCATGATTAAATCTAATGAACTCATTCATAGAAGGCCTATGTTTCTCAATCAAAACTTTTAAAGCTCAAAAGTGCACGCGCTGCTGATCTGGCATTTTAAATGCGCGAATTCGGCGCGACATTACAAAGCTGACACTCTAACCCTCGTCATATGAGTCCCCAATTACAAATGGCTGTCACTCTATTGAGCCAAGTAGTTTCTATTACACTTCTACAGCTGCGCCCGCTCTGTGCGCTCCATTGACCTGCATCAATGAATCTGTACAGTAAAGAAACTCAGCTCACCAAGCTGACTGTTTTTGACCTGCTGTGAAACTTTTACAGGTGCGCGCACTATGGGAGTGCTAACAATCCTCAAACACTCATCCCTATCGGCACTTATCCGTCAAGTCCCCATCGATGGTGTGCTATTGCTCGCTACAGTGGTCAGATGGTGTGTGTCATTGGCGCATTATATTGTCAACTTGCCCTTCTACCATCGCGCTTCCTCCCCCTCGCGGCACCCATTGTCGCCTCGTCTGCATATGTGTGTTCCGTGATCCCTTCCCTCTACGCTTGCTAGGTCAATTCAGTCCTGCCCGACACTTTCTGGGTGTCTATTTTTTTTTCGATTCGCAAGGTGGGAGCGCCAATTTTGTCCCTCGATGAGTTGCACTGCTTGCAACCATGCAACTTAGTCCCCATGGATATTTGCATTACCAGACAAAGCTGACCATCTTAGGACTTGGTGTAGATGGTTACCTTTGTTCGCGCGGTCGCGGCACTTCGTCAAGTGCTATCCAATTGGAGGGGGAATGTCTTGAGGACGTGCCACAGAATTTCGAAAGGTGCGTATGGGCCGTGCTTCCGGTCGACGCCTCACGCGGGGGCTTTGCAGAGCGCGAAAGCTATGTGAGGTACGGCGAGCGAGTGGTGCTCCAGCACGCAAAAACCGGCTGTCATGTGACGGTCCGCACGTCGGTGCACTCGGAGAATGCCCCCAACTGCTTCACAGTGGATTTGGGGGCGGGGCAGCAGATCAACGCAGCGGATCGCTGGTTCCGCATTATGCCCAAGTACAAGATCCGGCAGGAGGGTGATTTTGTCCGCCTGAAGGATCAGGTACTGTTCTGCTTCGAGAATGCGGGCTGGCGGTACCTCAGCGCCACCAGAGGCTCGGGCACATATTATCCACCATCGCACGAGGTCAACTGCTCCCCGGAGCAGTTTGTATGGGCTCTGCACGTCTACGACGACGTCATGAACGACCCCTCGCCGGTCCGCTTGGGCAATGCGTTGCAGCTGTACCACAAGGGCTTTGATGGGCTCTTCACTGCGGAGCTCAAAACCAACAACACCGTGTACATGACGCCTGTAGAGCCGCTGGAAGATCTGTCTTCCGATGATGAGCTTGATGAGGGCAGCGACAGCGAAGAGGAGGAACTGCAGCTGTTGCAGCTGCCGGAGGAGGAGGAGGAGATCCGAGCTTTGGGGGAGTCGGGCCGGGCCTTTTCAAAGATGTGCAAGTCTTACTGCAAGTCACGCCACCCCAATGAACGGGCTCGAAGGAGGAGCCACGGCTTCCCCGAATTACTGGCGGACAATCACGGTGACAGCCCCCTACTAGAGGCGCCCGACACCAACGGCGCCCCGGTGCACCACGACAACCGCGCTATGGACCGTCAGTCGCTTCCGGGATTAGAGCTCCCCGCGCTCGACGGAAAGACGCCTGATGCAGGGGAGTGGGGCTGGGATACGGGCTTCAGCTTCCGCCGAGAATGTGCGGGCAGCGGCAACTTTCACGCGTCACCTGACGTCGATGAGGTCTCTGACGAATTGCATGTTGGCATCGGCGACGGCGCCACGTGGCCCATCAGCAGTGTCGATGGAGCCACGTGGCCCATCAGCAGTGTCGATGGAGCCACGTCGCTCGTCAGCAGCGGCGACGGGGCCGCGGTGCTTTTCAGGAGCGGTGACGACGCCACATCGCCGGACCTTATCGTACGTGCGCCCACGATGCCCGGCGAATCGTCGACGGTCGACGGCGAATCGTCCCCACAGCGTGTCCGCAGCGTCTGCTTTCGCGACATCCCGGTCGTGCTGGACGGCGATGACGATGCCCCTCCGTCGCGGGGCTCTGAGCTGAGCAGCGACAATGCCCCCCATGTGCCTGAACTGTGCCTCCCGGCCCCCCAACCTGTTGCCACAGGCGAGCGCGCCCCTGAACCCGAGGTCAGAGACCACCTGCACATGGACTACCTGGCCCCGGACCGATTGTGCTCTGCCCAGCGGCCCTGCATCGTGGAACCGCAGCTGCACCGTCAGAACACGATGGAGCTGCTTGACCGGATGACCACCTTCGTGGCGGAGCTGCAGCCCAACGCCGGGCCGAACGGGGGCTGCGCCGAGGTCTTCATGGCCCCCAAGAGAGAGGCCCACGCCTGTGCGAAGTCCCTCTGGATTCTGGAGAACATCGCCGTCAACGTCGGGGGGCCTGTGGAGTTTGGCGTGCCCTATCGCATTCGCCACCTTCGGAGCGGCACGTACCTCACGGTCGTGCCCTCGGAGACCGAGACGCAGCAGCTGACCCTGACAGACCAATCCGCCGGCGCCGCCGGGCGCGACTCCGTGTTTTTGCTGTACCCCCTCGACTCCGACGCCGCCTCGCTGACGTCGGCCCCGTTCCGGCTGCAGCACGAGGTCTCGGGGCTGTACGTGGCGCGCGGCGAGGCCCCGGCTGCCGAAGAGCTGCGGCTGCCGCTGCATCTCGCGGATTGGACGGACGACGACGACGTGTTCACGCTCCACGTTCCCAAAGCCGCTGAGTTGGATGACCTGCATTTCGTGTTGGACAACTTGGAGGCCCTGACGACGTTGTCGGCGGCGTTCGGGTCCCGCACCGGGATCGAGCGGCACGTGGTGGCTGCGCAGGCCGCGCTGACGCGGCTGATCCTGTTCTGCACGGAGAGCGCCGACACAGACCCTCTCAAGCGGTCCGGCGTCCCCATTGTGCCGCATCAGATGCTGCTGCTGGACACGGACGCCCATTCAGTCGTCGTCCAGATGATGTCGGCCCCGTTCCGGGAGACCCCGGAGGCCGCCGCCATGTACAGTCTCGGCGAGTTGAGGGAGCCCCAGAACGCGGAGCTGTGCAGGGTCTGCAACTTGGGGTACCGGCTGCTGAAGCAGATGGTCTACGGCAACCCAGAGTTCGCGCTGCGGCTGTCGGAGTACATCCCGTTCATGCAGGCGCAGCTGGGGTACTGCAGCCTGGCCGCCGATACCCTCTCCGAGATGTTCCACAACAACCGCAAGCTCCTGGACGCCCTGCCGGATCGTCTTGTGAACTGCTTCGTCCGCTTGTGCATCGAGCGGGAGCGCCAGGACGGCTACATCAAGTTGTTGTGTGAGCTGTGCGTGTGCGAGGGGCAGGGCATCTTCAAAAACCAGAGCATGATCTGCAAACTGCTGCTGGAGGAGAACGCGGGGCTGCTGCTGACCCTCGACCTCATCGACGATGCGGTTGTCGTCAGCGTCCCCGCAGACGAAGAATTCGAGGCTGTGCCGTCCACGCATGGGAATCCGGGGCTTCGCCGTGGGATTTCGCACCGCATTCCGGGACGGATCCACAAGTCTTTCTCCTGCGGGCGGACGCTGCAGCACAAGTCTGTGGACCTCCTGAAGTTCTATCAGACGGCGACTGCGCGGATGATCGGCTACTTTGAGCAGACCTTGGATTTGTTCGCGAAGTTGTGTGTGGGTGGGAACATGCGGACGTGGGACGTGGTTTCGCGGTTCGTGTCTCCAGATATCCTTGTGGCTGTGCTGGGGCCGAACACCGCGCACAACCACGTCAGCGACCGCCTTAAGTCGCTGCTGTGGTCCATTGCGTCTGTTGTGTACCTGCACAGGCCTCTGCACAGCTCCGCAATCTTGGGAGTCCACGAGACTGTTCGGGATATCTCATCCCTCGGAACCGAAGGAGGCTCCGTGCAGTGCCCCCTCCAACCCGACGCCGTGGATGAGGACAAGGCCTTCCTGTCCGCCATGAAGGCCGCTGCCACCGAACACCTGCGGGGCAGTACCCGGCAGAACGTCTTCCGACCGGACTGTAACATCCTGACCAAACAGGTCATTCAGGTGTGGGACCAGATCATTCATTACTCTGAATGCACCAAGGCCGAGCTCAAGGACGTCGTCTTCATTCTTCTGGAGCTTCTGGATCCCACCTCAGATGAGATGGAGCTCAACGACCCCAACGAGAGACCGTCGCCCATGGTCCTCAGCAAACTCACGGCGCGGGTCCCTAAGCACGGAGCCGGGCAGTCTCGAGGCTCAAGGAAACAGCGGGGCCCTCAGATGATGGCCAACCGCTACGAGGCGTCCGAGCTCAATCTGGTCGTCATGGAGTGCAAAGTATCGGTATGTCGCCTGTTGTTGGTCGTGCTGGACTTGCTGGCGGCGGAGGAGCTGGACAAGGTCGTCAACACCGTCTTCAGCATCGACCTCTCGAGACCCGACGACGTCGTGGCAAACATGATGGCGTCCGTGCACAACTCGACGAACAACCCCTTATTCGAGGTGCTGAAGGAAAAGCTGCTGCCCATCCTCCGGGACGTGCTCATGTACCAGCATAGCGATCTGGTCTCCACGGCTCTGTCCCTCATCTTCCGCTTGATTATGATGCGGTCCATGACGACGTCGTTGTTGCAGGAGGTCCAGCTACTGCATTCGTCGGAGATGGTGGATTGGTATCGCCAGGCCTGCCAGCGCGCGGTGCGGCTTCACAGTGTGTTCGCCAACAAGACCAATTTACGGGGGCAGTGGTGCAACGCGGTTTTGCAACAGCTGCAGTGGTTCATGTCACAGTTGGCACTGGAGCAGGAGCAGGAGCCAGACTGCAGCGCATCGGACTTCCGCAGCTCTTGGACCAAGAATCCTGTGAACACCTCTGATGACATCCAGATCCGCGACCTCCTGCGGGGCTTAGGTCTGCACACCATCGCCATCGATATTTTGACTGCTGCCTCCACCGATACAGCAACGGCACACAAAATGTACGGCCCCGTCTATGATTTTTTGGTCGCATTTTGCACGAAGAATCACAACAATCAGGTCGCGCTGTACAGGGCGGAGACCCTCAGGCCGTTTCTGCACAAGCCATCCGACGCTCTGTCCCAGGGAGCCGACCGCCTTCTTTTGGCAGTCCTGGACGGAAACTACTCTCTCTGCACGCTAGACAATGCTGATGTGATTGAGCACCTGATCCGGATGCTGTGCTCCGTGGACACATCCACACCGGCGTGCATTGCCTGCCTGCAGTGCCTGGCTGTCTCCCGACAGGTCCCCGTGCACCGCAGCCAGCAGCAAATCCTGCAGTCGTTGGTGTCACATCAGGGGTTGCAAGGGCTGCCACAGCTTCCGTACCTCCCAGACCCAGAGCGCCACCGTCTGCTCTCCACCCTCAACATAATCTGCACGTGCCTTGTGGGGCGTTACACGTATGCGCAGGCGGTGGCGCAGGCGCTTGTCCCGCTGCCGCTGCTGCTGAGGCTAACGAGCGAGCTCTCCAGCCTTGAGCAGCGACGGGAGGAGGCCGTGCTGCTGCAGTGCATCTCGGAGATCTGGTGGGAGTCGTATTCGTCGGATGACGACGGGGAGAGAGACGCAGACTGGCTCATAGTGGCAGAGGCGTGGTGGGATCAGTGGTGGGACGTACTGCGGAAAATTCAGACGCAACTGGTGCTGTTCATGGCGCTGCCCGCGTCGGAACGACCCATGGCGGCCTACACCCATTTTTTGGAGGCCGTTGCCCCTTGCGTTGCTGCGTTCTTCCGCTGCTGCAGCGCACCCCGCCTAAGTGACCGCCTTAACAGCGGCTGTGCGGCTCTTGCGACAGACCTCGCTGCAGGGCTGACCGACGCATCCAATGCGTGTCCCAGGACGACCCTCAAGAGCCAGGGGATCATGGAAGCCTTCTGGGCTGCAGCTGTGGCACTCGTGGGTGATACTGGGGCTCTCCCGCCGCTCCGGATTGGCGAAAACACGGAGAGCCTGGTGCCTGACGCCGCGCCCTGCATCCCGCTGGAAGAGGACACGCTCAAGAGCGAAGTTTCAACGATTTTGCAGGAGGCCAAGACCCAGGCTAAGGAGCGCTACCCCCCACACACGCTGGACGATGTGGATGACTTCGGACTGAGACTGCTCGGCACGGAGGATGACGGGTTGCCAGGTGCCAAGTTGCTGGCGAAATTGATGACGCAGTGCACGGACCCCACCCTGAGCACGAGGGTCAAGGCCGCGCTATTGCGGTGCTTCACAGTCTTCATCAACCGCCACAAACAGAAGAACGAAGGCCATGAGAAGATTGGAGCACGTCAATTGGAGCGTCAATTGGAGCAATTGAGGAATGCGCAGGCGCACTTGGTGTCTGCAGGTGCCACCAGAACGGTGGCTATCATGGTTCAGGATGCGGAAGATGAGGTGTCCACAGCAGCCCTCAATTTTGCCTTGAGTTTATTTTGGCAGGGCAACTCGAAGGCGCAAGCTGCAATGGTCAAGTACCTTGAAACTGACCATACCCACGCCTTCATCCGCACTTTCTCGGGCAAGCTGCAGGTTTCCCTTGCCTCCTTCCGCGATTGGAAGTCGGAGAGTGCATTTGTGACTGCCGCAGCCCCGAATATCGGAGACAATGTCCAACAGGCGATTTTCCAGGGCAAGATTGCGCTGATTGGGTCCGAGAGTGTGCTCCGGTTTCTCCAACTGCTGTGCAAAGGCCATTGTTTGCAGCTTCAAGACTATCTGCGGGAACAGCCCGAGGGACGCTCCTCGGTCAACATTCCAAACGAAACCATGCGCTTTCTGAACGAGATGATTTCGGAAAAGATGGACGATGGCATGATCAGTATCGCAATCCAAGGCTTTAATACCCTGACAGAGCTGTGCCAAGGGCCCTGTCCTGGCAATCAGGCAGCACTGGTCTCTAGTGATGTGATTGGGGATATCAACCAAGTCCTGCGTCTGAATGTGACCACCAGGGATCCCATGCTCGTATGGAAGCTACGCCATTCCGCCGTTGATACACTGTTGAGTCTGCTCGAGGGCTGCAAAGATGCGACGCTGCCGAAGCAGATGCTCAAAACGCTGGACCTCAGCTACGTCCAGTTGCTCCTAGACTCGGTTTGGGGCGATTTGAAGGACTTCATCTTGTCGATGGATTTTATGTATCACGCTACAAATGAAAAAGTGGAGTTGGGGTGCGCCTTCAACCTGTTCATTCTGCTGTATCAACTGCACGTCTTCACCAATGACAAGGCCGCGCTCGCTGCCTTCAAGCGTTGTATGTGGTTCTCCAAGTTCCGGTCATTATTGGGGGTTGTAGAGATTGCTCGCGGCGACAGTCTGGAAAAGGTATACTTCCGCATCCCCATCGCCGCCTGTTTGAACCTCACTGAAGACCTCAAGACACAAATCCTGTACAACATCGACCGCAGCTCCCCAATCAATAAGATCGAGTCGTTTCATACGCTGGCCACAGAGGTAGTGTCACAGATTGAGGAGCGCCAGCGAGTGACCGAGTTCTTAGAGTCATGGATGGTGCTTCATTCGTCTCCCCGCATCCGAGTCTATCTGCTGAACCATCGGGAGCGGGTCTTAGAGTATTTGCACTACACGATCCTGAGCCTCGCAGTAGTCATCAATCTCTTGTTGATGGTCTTTCATGAGCGCCCGCGGTCCAACTACAGAACTTACGATCCGTACGATTCCTCCCAGCAGCTGATCCTCAGCTGCTTGGGATGGGCCGCTCTGGTATTGACATGCGTAAACTGCATGGCCTCTCTGGGGCTGCAGATCATCCGATTCCGGTTGCGGGAATGGCACCATTTCAGACTGGCTATTAAGGAGCATGGCCTGAGCGCCTTGGGGACCGCCGGCAAGTTGCACTTGCAACTCGTACTCTCTGCTATGTACAACTATACGCTGTTGGGCATGGCCTTATCAGGTGTATTCATCTCTGAGTTCTGGTTTGCAGGGCATTTACTGATGGTCATCAACAAAAGTGTCATCTTCCAAATTGTGCTGCGGTCGGTGCTAGTGAACGGCAAAAGCCTGTTGATGACGGCGGTGCTGGCTATCATCGTGGTCTATCTCTTTATCGTAGTGGGGTACCTCTTCTTTCACGAAGATTTTGTGGGGACAGAGGACACGCCAGGGGTGTGCAGCACCCTTTGGGAGTGCTTTGTATTCGGGGTGACGAATGGTCTGCGGGCTGGCGGAGGGTTGGGGGACCTGCTGCCCCAAAAAGGCCAGAGCTTCCGCATGCTGTTCGATTTCACGTTCTTTCTGATCATCGTGGTGATCATTCTGAACATTGTATTCGGTATCATCATCGACACCTTCGCTCAGCTGCGGGACCAAAAGCAATCCGTTGAGGAAGACACCCGGAAGTACTGTCTCATCTGTGGCCACGAGGCCACCCTTTTTGATCGAAGTGTGGACGGTGGATTCGGTCATCACGTGAAAGAGACGCACAATTTGTGGCAGTATTTACATTTCATGGTTTACCTCAGCGTCAAACCAGATGAACTCTACTCGGGGATGGAATCGTATGTCAGCGCCAAGCTCAAGCTGCAGGACGTGTCTTTCTTTCCCCTGAATAAATCCTCTGATCTTCTGGGGCATCAGTCCGTAGATGTTTTGCAGCCCGCGCCCCAAGAGGGCTCGGGCACCAGCCCTCCGGCCGAGGCAGACAGCCGTCCCGTACCTCCAGACAATCTGCCGCGGCACAGATCTGCTGCACGTCCCGCAGACCTGGACAGGGACGCGAATCCATTCGCAAGGACCGTGTCCGCCGCGCCATTCGCAAGGACCGTGTCCGCTGCGCCGCATTCCCCAATGTCTCCTGTGACCCCTCTCCCAGCGGACCGCTGCAGCAGCCTGGTCCGCGCCCCCACTGCGCAGATGGGCGCCACGATGTCGTATCGCCAAAAGAGCTCGCCGAGATCGCCAAGGCCGGGGCCGTGGATGGAGTCAGAACCGCACGTCGAGTCCTCAAGTGCCTTGAAGGAAGTAATTGCCAAAATGAGTTCGCTGGATCACGGCATGGAAGCAATGACGGCCCAACTGGCGGGCACCGTTCGGGACACCACAGCGCAGAAGCAGCGCATCGAAGCTCTGGTCGAAGGTCTGAAGCGAAGCATGGCACAGTCCGAGCAGGAGCGGCGCGCCTCCGAGGCTGCCATCCGGCAGCAGTTGTTGGAGTGTGCCCGCGGCCCCAGCGGGGCGGATGCGCCTAGTGTCAACGAGGCTGGCGACCCCCCTCCAGCGGCCGCGGCAGAGACAGTTGCAGAGCTGCGTGCGTTTGTGGAGCAGGAGTCCCATAAACTGGAGCAGTCCGTGGGGACGCTGCAGGACCAATTGTCGACCCTGCAGTCGTCAGTGGTGCGTTTGGAGGGTCTTCTTGTGGGCGTCCTGGGGCCGCAGCAGCCGCAGAGCGCAGAGGTCGTGCAGGACCAGCCCCCTCCGGTGACACCCCTGCCGGGAGTGCACGCCTCACGGAAGGAGGGACGGCCTGAAGCTCTGCGACAAGGGGGGCCTGAAGCCACGCAAGAGGGGGTTCCTGAATCAGGGAACCAGCCGCGGCCGGGAGCATTGCGCAGGGTGCACACAGCCCCGCTTACGCACGGTCCAAGAGCAATTTCATCTGAAGCGGAGGATCCAAGGCAGGGGCTCCAGGGGAATGGGCACAAGGATGTGGCTGAGGATGTGGCGGAGGAGGTGGCGGAGGAGGTGGCGGAGGAGGTGGCTGAGGATGTGGCGGAGGCTGTGGCGGAGGATGTGGCTGAGGATGTGGCTGAGGATGTGGCGGAGGCTGTGGCTGAGTTTCAGATTCATGAGGAGGCCGCCGGCTCTCCTGCCGGGCCTCCCCCCTCAGCATGCACGCCCCCCTTGGCGGCCTTGCCGCCTATCAGCCCCCGCAGTGCAAGCTCTGGTTTATCCGCCGACATTGCTGAGCAGACTGCCACGCCGTGCCGCACACCTTCCACAGAGTTGCCCTCCGCCCGCACGCCCTTGCCGGGCGTGTCTCGACGCCAAGCGCAGTCCCCGGGCTTGTCTTACATAAAGACCTTCGTGCCGCGACGCGGCGCAGCTCCATACACGCCCCGTACCAACAACCCTGGCCCCGTTCTTCGGACCCAACTGCCGCTGGACAGTGCCCAGGGACGCTCCCGCTTTCGTGCCCAGAGCCCCGGCTTCACCATTGCCAGAAATGGTGCGGCAATGGGGCTTCAGCGCCGTTCGCAGTCTCACCCCCTCACCATTCTCCAAGGCAGCGTAGGCGCGCGGGCCCCAGAACACCCGGCCCATGCTGCACCCCCACCCATCCGTAGTGGCACTCCCTCCCTCTTCACAAAATAGGGGCAGAGGGGGATCAAGTCCCGGGACAGCGGATGCGAGGGTGAGGGCCCCAGGGGTCCGTGGGCGCCGGAGAGGCAGCGACGCGAGCGAGCCGACGGGGAGAAACGGGGACCATGAGCCGAGATGCGGCGACGACATGACGGGCCACGGCCTCCGGGAGCGAGGGCCGAGGGCACCGATGAAACGGTGAAGTAGAGGCAGCAGCACGCGCGACAGGCGGGTCAAAAGGACTGTTCAAGAGGTTTTCGAGGGCTTGTGACTAGGCCCAATGCATGTCTCTGAAAAAAGCTGCAGTACCGCGTAAAACGTTCGTTCTCTGAGCCGCGCCGCGGCGACGACGGCACCTCTATGGCCCGAGATCGTCCGGTCCACAGGCAGTCCGGTCGAAGAGCGTCTTCGACCTGAATTGAGAACTGACGTTTCGCGATGGGTGAGCGAACAGAAAGTGAACTTGTGAGACAGGGTAGTGCAGAGGCTTTGCTGTCACATTTGCTGGCGACCGTGAATGGAGCAGAAGCACAGAGAGGGGGCTGAAGCCGGAAATACAACCCGGAAACCCTCAGCAAAAGGCAGGGCACATGGGGGACGGGGAGTGTGCGTGGGTGTGTGTGCGTGCGTGTGAAGAGTGCAAGCCGGCCGTGTTGACTGCTGCTCGCTGCTTTGGCTGTTGCCCGTTTGTTACGCACATCGTCTGTCTGTGTGTGTGTGTGTGTGTTTGTGTGTGTGTGTGTCTGTTTCTGTTTCTGAGTGTCTGCTTTTATCGAAAGGCGCCTAGCCTCATGACATTTTAATTGTTTTGCATGGCCTGATGAGGTGTTTGGAGACCAGTGCCTGTTGGCCTGCCCCGCTGTGCCGCGTATCGTCCACAGTGGGTTTATTGGTCGGTGGTCCTTGGTTTCCCTCACGAAGTGTATCTGTGTGTTTTTGTGTGTGTGTGTGTGTGATCACGCCTGTTCGTCTGCATTCATCGTGTGTGTGTGCGCGCGCGCGCGTGTGTGTGTAGAAACACATGGTGTGGCTGTGCATGTTTGGGTGCACCTCCGACAATGAGGTTTGTCGACCTTTTTTGTTTTTGAGGAGATCCTGTCCACTTCTTTCGAGCAATATTTTGTCACCCCACTGTGAGGAATGGAGAGAAAGAGGGTGGAGCAGGGCAGCGCTGTCCGACGGGCTTGTCAATTGACGGCCACCGCGTCGGACCGCACTCCAGGGGTTCGGCCAAAGTGTGTGGTGCAATAGACATCCCAGAGGGACGCCCGCTGCAGCAATCTGTTTTCTGGCCGCGAGGGCATCAGGGTGCTCGAAGGAGGGGGGGAAGGAAGCATCCCTGCCCCTATCAACCAGTGAATTATTGCCCGCGAGTAGGACCACATTGTCGCCTTGGACATGCCGCGACACTGACCTTCACTGTCGTTCCCGGACACTGTGCCCGTCGATGAACAAGGCCCTCTGACAAGGCCCTTCCATGTACGCCAGACGGCACAA
Source organism: Eutreptiella sp. 'Long Island Sound 2002' (assembly GCA_964036045.1). Classification (NCBI taxonomy): domain Eukaryota; phylum Euglenozoa; class Euglenophyceae; order Eutreptiales; family Eutreptiaceae; genus Eutreptiella; species Eutreptiella sp. 'Long Island Sound 2002'. The sequence continues at coordinate 40,794,873 of OZ038389.1, read as the reverse complement.
CAAGGGCGCGTATAGCGCTCCCGAGACACGTCATGTTACCGTATGGGACGGGGCACACAGGTGATGGGCAATTTTGATTCTTTTGCCAAAAGTCGCTCTTGACCCACTCAGCTGTTCAAAGGCGTGGAGAACAAAACAAGCCTTACCGGTGTCCAACCATTCTAGACTCTTACCATGCACAAACGGATCGTTGCAATGCAGATCATAGAACACAAAGTGACATTGTGGTACAGTGCCGCATCTCCTCCAATACGTTGTGCATGGGGTGCGGTCCTTAGCAGGGTGTTGAGGAGATCCTGTCCACTTCTTTCGAGCAATATGTTGGAACCCACTGTACGGAATGGAGAGAAAGAGGGTGGAGCAGGGCAGCGTCCGACGGGCTTGTCAATTGACGGCCACCGCGTCGGACCGCACTCCAGGGGTTCGGCCAAAGTGTGTGGTGCAATAGACATCCCAGAGGGACGCCCCCCCTGCAGCAATCTGTTTTCTGGCCGCGAGGGCATCAGGGTGCTCGAAGGAGGGGGGGAAGGAAGCATCCCAGCCCCTATCAACCAGTGAATTATTGCCCGCCAGTAGGACCACATTGTCGCCTTGGACATGCCGCGACACTGACCTTCACTGTCGTTCCCGGACACTGTGCCCGTCGATGAACAAGGCCCTCTGACAAGGCCCTTCCATGTACGCCAGACGGCACAACAAGGGCGCGTATAGCGCTCCCGAGACACGTCATGTTACCGTATGGGACGGGGCACACAGGTGATGGGCAATTTTGATTCTTTTGCCAAAAGTCGCTCTTGACCCACTCAGCTGTTCAAAGGCGTGGAGAACAAAACAAGCCTTACCGGTGTCTAACCATTCTAGACTCTTACCATGCACAAACGGATCGTTGCAATGCAGATCATAGAACACAAAGTGACATTGTGGTACAGTGCCGCATCTCCTCCAATACGTTGTGCATGGGGTGCGGTCCTTAGCAGGGTGTTGAGGAGATCCTGTCCACTTCTTTCGAGCAATATGTTGGAACCCACTGTACGGAATGGAGAGAAAGAGGGTGGAGCAGGGCAGCGTCCGACGGGCTTGTCAATTGACGGCCACCGCGTCGGACCGCACTCCAGGGGTTCGGCCAAAGTGTGTGGTGCAATAGACATCCCAGAGGGACGCCCCCCCTGCAGCAATCTGTTTTCTGGCCGCGAGGGCATCAGGGTGCTCGAAGGAGGGGGGGAAGGAAGCATCCCTGCCCCTATCAACCAGTGAATTATTGCCCGCGAGTAGGACCACATTGTCGCCTTGGACATGCCGCGACACTGACCTTCACTGTCGTTCCCGGACACTGTGCCCGTCGATGAACAAGGCCCTCTGACAAGGCCCTTCCATGTACGCCAGACGGCACAACAAGGGCGCGTATAGCGCTCCCGACACATGTTTTGGTACCATGTGCTACGGTACCGTATGGGACGGGGCACACAGGGGTTGGGGTGCAATGTACGTCATTGCGAATGATGTGTTGGGTAGTGAAGTGTGTTGGACGTTGGGGGGTTGCAGGTGTTGGACTGTACTGCACATCCACAGCATTGATGAGCAGCTCATTTTGCCTTTGTCGGGCCCTTAGTCTAGTGTGGCCTTGGCACAAGCGTGATGGGCAACCTTGATTCTTTTGCTACAATTCGCTCTTGACCCACGGCAGCTGTTGAAAGGAGTGGTGAACAAACATAACCCTTACCGGTGTCTAACCATTCTAGACTCTTACCATACACAAACAGATTGTTGCAATACAGATCATAGTACATAAATTTGAGCGCTTGTGCCTGTGTGATATTGTGGTACAGTGCCGGATCTTCTCCTCCAATACAGTCAAGCTTTTCATCCAGCGATTAATGGCATGGCACATGCCCTGTTCTGTCCAAACACGTGGTTCACATGGTCGTGCTTCCAACACCATAGGGAACAAGTTTTGGGGTGCTTGGACTTTCTCTTTCAGTGGGGGTGTCATGGGAGCCCCCTGGGTGGACCCCCCCTCCCCACTCCTTCAAAAAAGGGCTCACGTAATGGGACCCCCCAAACCAACCTAGGAGCATCCCAGGTGTCAATGGAGGGGGAGGCAAGGGGGGGGGGGCAGAGGATCGGAAGGGGAAGGGTGCACTTACTTAGGATGAGAGTACGCCTTGGTCAAACTCTAACCCTAACACCAGTCCTAACCCCAACCTCAACCCTAAGGTGAACAGAGGAGCAACCGTAATTGCATACTTGCTGCTTGATGCCCAGCGGCAAGAGGGGGGCTGGGAAGCAGGGGTTTGTAAGGGCAGCCAGACACTTACTTGGGGTCACGGTGGGGCTAGATCAAACTGTAACCCTCACCTAAACCTAATCTACACTGAATATTGGTACCAAGCAGGTGTGGAGGAAATATCAGCTGCAGGGTTGGATAAGGATGCATGTTCAGGGACACCAAGAACGATTCCCGCCACTTCCCCCCTTATACTGCCCTTGAAACCCTTTCTCGCTTGCTTCGCTGGCTCAAGAGACAAGCCCCCCCAAGCACTCCTCCCGCATGGGTCAAATATGGATTAAAAGAGCCTTATACCACTTGTTTGAGCACCCCAAATGGTCTAGGAACAATTTTGGAAAAAATCATTTTCGACCACAATTTTGGACCCACAGGTGACCCCCGTAGCTCTACCCCAGCAGGTGCACTCTGCATCAAGGGTGTTGATTGTGCGGAAATAGCTTGCAAGGGATCCCCTTTATCATTATTTATCACCACAAGGATGCCCAATGCAATCCATGGCTTTGAAACAGAGCACATTCCCACTGGACCCCCCAATATGCATTGTCGCTCCTAAAACTGCCCATTTCAAGGCTTTTTGGGATGTGCATGGGCGAATATGGGTCAAACATGGCTCAAAATAGCCTTAAGCCAATTGTTTGGGCACCCCAAGTGGTCAAGGCCACGAGGTGTCGACTGCAACACAAGTCGTTCAGAGAGGTTGTGGTCCCCGGCCTACTTGTGCTTTGAGGGATTTTTGCCGGCGGAAAGCCCACAGTGCTCCACGGGGGTGTGCTCACAAGGAAACCAACTGCTGGAGGCTCAGCAAGACACAGGGGTAGGCAGCCTGTAGCAAACGGAGGGGACGGAGGAACCTTGGTCGCAGGCGTGCACACAGGGGAGCAGGCTGGAAGAACTGGACGTCCAACAGGGGACCGATGTGAGTCAATGGCTGCGCGAGTGTACCGTGCCTGAAACAAGCGCGCGCGCGCACACACACACACACAAGTATAGTGTAGGTGGTTTAATGGCATTTGGTGTGAGCACAAACTGCTTCCCTCTACAAGTCAAAAATGGAAAATTTTTGCAAAATTTTTTTTTGATATTGTGACCACTTACAATGATGAAATATGCTATGCAACGCATGTTTTAGCCCCTTTTTACGTGTTTTTCACCCTATTTGGGTGTTGGGGGGGGGGGGGGGGGGCTCCCGAGGGGTCTAGGGCGCAACCTGCTCATGCAGTTTTCCTGCCTCAGCAGCTCAAAAATGGAAATTTCCGAAACTGATTGTTTTGATACTTTGACCATCCAAAATGATCAAATATACCATGTGAAGCATGTTTTAGCCCCTCTTTATGTGTTTTTCACACTATTTGGGTGTTGGGGGGGGGGTGGCTCCCAAGGGGTCTAGTGCACAACCTGCTAAAGCAGTTTTCCCGCTTCAGCAGCTCAAGAATGGTTGTCCCTCTCCCCTCTTCGAGGTGCCTTGCCGAAGGCAATAGAATTTTTTTTACCAAAAAACCCCCTGGGTCGTCGGTTACCTCTAACCGCCGTCGATTACCCTGCAACCACCGTCGGTTACCCCCAATTGCCGTCGGTTACCCTCTTACTGCCGTCGGTTACCCTCCAACTGGAAAAAGAAACCGCAGCAGACCGGGAGTTTTATTTTTGCATTAAAAAACGCCCTGGGTTGATGATGATGGGCGTTCGGAGCTCTGTGATCAGCCATTGGTCACTTTTGGGTACCATCTTCATCTGTGTCACGGAAAGAACCTGCGCTCGACCGTTCTCTGCGTTCTGTCATTGCCCGCTTGGTGCCAAGCCCATGCCCTTTGCCCGCCCTCCCCGTGGGACTGTCCTCTTGGAACAGCGTGTGCGGTGGTGCCTCAGCAAGTCTCTGCGCCATCACTTTTAGATCCGCTTCGGCGCATATCATCGTGCGTCCCGTCTCTTTGTTGTTGACAAAGCGTGAGCAGTCCGCATTGAGTTCACCCCTGAGCCGTCAGTGCGCCGGACCCCCGATGCCGCCTTGCGCCGAATACTCGATACCGCTCACCGACTGCGGTCCCCCAACCCCGCGTCCCACCCTCGAAACGTCCGCTGATGGCGAGGTGTCGAAGAATTTGCCGGGTTCCCGGACCAATGTGCCCGCGCCCACAGCGACGGCCGCATGCCCACGCCAACTGAACTGGGAGGGCTGGACCCCCCTCGCCAACGGCATGCCGGACTGGGAACTGCGGCGGGTAGTGGAGCGCCTGCACTCCCGCTACCACCGCCGCATCGTCCGCGCGCTCGAGGCGCGGCGTGCCCAGTGGCTCGAGGGCGATCCCGACGGACAAGAGGGGGCCCACGCGTACCGCCCCGGGGCGCTCGTGGCCCGCCACGTGAATTCGCGACTCCGGGGCACCGGACTGTTTGTGTACGCCGCGCACCCGTCGCAAGCCGACGACGCGGAGGATGACTGGGAGTACGCGGGCCCGCGTTGGTACGTGACCTGCATGGAGGCCGTGCTGCGGCGGTACAAGGCCCGCGGGGTGGCGCCGCCCCCGCCCACGGAGCTGCAGGAGGTGTTGTGGCCAAGGGCCCCCGACCGCACGCGGCCTTGGCTCACGGAGATGGGGTGGACCGTCGTGCCGGAGGGCTCACCACCTCAGGTCATGCATGCCGACATCTGCTCTAAGAGCGGGTGGTATCCACGAAAGCAGGGCATTGGCCGCTACCAACACTTCGTTTGGAAGCTGGACCCCGGGTATGCCTCGGGGGGCCAGTGGCACGCGACGCGTACTTGGGCGTATGGGTGTGTAGCAACGAGCATGTGGAGGGGGCGTGGCGTGCGCACTTTGGAGCCGGACTGAACGCGGACCTCGCCGGGGTTGGGCGAGGTTTGCCACAAAGGCGGAGTACGTATGCCGGCGTACGCACTGGTTTGAGTCTTCAGGCCGACAATGTCTGCAATAGCTAACTCAACAGCCAAGGGCAGGATTACCTTCATCAAGCGAGAGTGGAGCACTTGTTCCTCTGCTCACAATTGCTGCTTCTGACCCTTGGCTCCCACACCGGCGCCGGCAATGCTCCACACATTAGTCTTTCCCCGCTTATTTCCTTTGGCCTCTTGTTTTCAAGTGCAGCGTGGGTTGGAGACCGTTCTCGTTGGGGTAGACACGGCACACAGTACACGCAGTCTATGGGCAACGCAAACATGCCTGCAACACGGGCGTGTGGGGAACACAAATGTGTGTGGCCATTGCAAATGTGTGCGGGCAAAACGCACCCTGGGTATAACCCACAGCACACGGTACCCACCGCGCACACAGAACACACAGAACACACAGCATATAGTACACGCGGTACACACACTGCACGCGCTATGTAGTACACACAGTACATGCAGGACACGCAGCAGCGTGTGGTGTGTGGATTGCCTGTACTGTGTATACTGTGTGTTCTATTGCGTGTACTGCATGTAATCTGTCTACTGCATGTACTGCGTGTAGTGCACGTACTGCATGTACTGTGTGCATACGTACATACGTATGTATGTACGCACGTAAGTGCGTAGTGCAAATAGCAGCGCACGCAGTGCACGCACTGCAGTTAGTACCGCTCAGTACATGCAGTACACACAGGACACAATCCGGGGTACTACAAAAAGGGACTCATATGTCCAAAGTGTCCAAATGACTGTTGGCACCCAAGCTATCGGGAGAGGATTTCTGTCAAGGTGGCCTCCAAAATCCCCCTAGAGAATATTTGGTGTACTCCGGCGTATGTACTTCAAGCGGATCGCGGCATTGCACTGATCATTTTGAGGTGTTATACGCCTTGGGGTGACAGTGTGTTCTTTGGAGGTCGGATTGGGTGCTACCCGACATTTGAGACCCACAGGGCGGGGGGCAGGGTGGGGGAGAGCTCCAAAAGTGGCGCAAGTGGACTCGCCGCCTGCGAACCCTCTCCCACCCTCTCCCAACCCTCTCCCAACCCTCTCCCACCCTCTCACAACCCTCTCCCACCCTCTCCCAACCCTCTCCCAACCCTCTCCCAACCCTCTCCCACCCTCTCACATCCCTCTCCCACCCTTTCCCAACCCTCTCCCAACCCTCTCCCACCCTCTCCGAACCCTCTCCCACCCTCCCCCAACCCTCTCCCAACCCTCCCCTGCAGGGCATAACCCTAACCCTAACCCTAACCCTAACCAAGAACGAGAGTTTTTTTTTTCCCGTGCCTCACCCTTCCTCTCAAAAAGCCGCCGGTTACCCTCCAACCGCCTTCGGTTGCCCACCAACCGCCATCGGTTACCCTTCAGGTCGGTGAGTGGACGCGTGGTTTTCAAAAGCAGGCCGTATCAGGCAGGGTTTTTTTTTTGAATTCGAAAACGTCCTGCTCCCCTGCCACAGTCCCCACTGTCCCGCGGCACCGCGCTGCAGGGAGCATTGCACCACCAACATCGTTCCCGGCGCCTTTACCGAGGGTTGTGCCGACTGGGACGACTACGAGCAGTGGACCACCGTCCGTGCCCCGGCGCTGATCTTTGACAGCGAGATGCTGCACCGCGGCGGCAGCACCCGCCCTGGGGCCGGCTGGTCCGCGACCCTGACTTTGCAGGTGTGCTCGGGCACGGGGTATCCCGTGTTGTCCGAAAGGGTGGACGACGACCTGCTGAGGTACACGCAGGTCTTGGGATGGGAGGCCGGTTGTGCCGTGGATGCCTGCATCGACGGCACATGGGGCCCCGCGATCGTACACTCCCGGGACCGCCACGGCCGGTACACAGTCGCCTTTGAGATGCCAGGAACCGCCACTGCCTCCGGCCCCGGCGCCGCGACTGCCTCCGGCCGCGGCACCGGGACCGCCTCCGGCCCTGGCACCGGGACCGCCTCCGGCCCTGGCACCGGGACCGCCTCCGGCCCTGGCACCGGGACCGCCTCCGGCCCTGGCACCGGGACCGCCTCCGGGTTGACGGATGCGGACCTTCGGTACCGGCAGGCGCCCACAAGCGGTATCTCACACCGGTTTTGCGTCGGAGAGCACGTGGAGGGGCTGCATGGCGCCCGGTGGTATCAGGCCAAGGTCGCTCGCTGCAACGCAGACGGGTCATACCGCTTGACTTGGACGGCAGAACGCAGCTTCAGCGATGGGCTCCGCGCCGGCGATGTGCGTGCCGTCTCCGGAGGCAGTGCTGCAGCCGCCAGCGTAAATCCCGACGGCAAACCAGAACACGTCATTCGCCACGCCTCTACAGACAGTGACAACCGTCCGGTCGCGAGGAAGAGGGCGCAAGAGCGTCGCCGTCGCTCCCCTGAGCACGACAGTCCCCCGCCGAAGCGGTGCCGCGAAGCCCCACTAGACCTCGCGCGACCCGACGACTGCCGTGGCACCCCAGCGGAGCCCCGCAGCGACGGCCCCGAGCGCCGCAGTGTCTACCCTGCACGCGACATGCGCGCGCAGATCTTCACGCGGGGTTGGTCCGAACTTCCGGACGGGCTGCCTCAGGAGTGGCGGCGGTGGCCGGTGTTCGGGTTTGTGGAGGCGTACTACGACCACTTCCACGCCCTCGTGACCGCCGAGCTCGAGGCGCTGCGCCCCGTGTGGCAGCCGTGTGAGGGCTCCAACGCCCGGCACGGGGCCTTCGCGGCGGCGAAGGCCTCCGCACGCCTGGCGGGGCTCGGCATCGCGGTGTACAGTCCCTCCGACAGCCAGAGCGAGGCGTGGCCGTACAACGCGACCGGCCCGCGGTGGTACGTCTCGGTCACGCAGGCCGCATTGCGGCACTTCGGGGTGGGACCGGCACCGCCGCCGGGGCTGTCGCGCCTGTTGTGCTCGGATCCTGCCGACCAGACGGAGGGACTACGGGCCCGGGGGCTGGGGTGGACGCTGGCGCCTGCCGGGGCCGATCCGCAGGGCCTGCATGCGGACCTTTGGGGGACCCGGTCGCACGCGCGCCGGGACCGCACGCGGTGGCCGCACATCTTGTGGAAGCGCGACCCCGGGGCAGTGTGCACGACAGAAGTGGTGCCCGGGGGCTTCACGCAGGGGGCGGTGTGGCCCCGGCACTACACGGCCCTGCGGCGCGTGCGCGCCCCCGCGATCATCGTGGACAGCGAGGCCCTGCACCGCGGCGCCTGCACCCCCGCCGGCCCTGCCACGTCGTGGGTGAGCACTCTGAGTCTAGAGCTCTGCACGCCCAGTGGCTGGGCGGCCTGGGAGGCGTATGCCACTGGCGGCACCGTCAAAGAGACCAGTAGCGAGTTGGATTGGCGTATGATCAGCTTCGCTCTGCCGGCACTCGGGTCCTCCGAGGACCGGTCCACCCCCACACCGTTGCTGGCGCCCGCGGCATTGCCGCAGGCACCCTGGGAGGCTCCGGGGGGATTGGAAGCACTGCGAAGGGAACAACACAAGTGGGAGTTTGCGGACTGATCTAAGCACAGGGCGTTTTTTTTCAAGAACGAGAGTTTTTCTTTTCACTGAGAAACGTACCTCACCCTTTCCTCCCGGCAAGCCGCAGGTTACCCTCCAACCGCCGTCGGTTACCCTCCAACCGCCGTCGGTTACCCTAAAACCGCCATCGGTTACCCTCCAACCGCCGTCGGTTACCCTTCAACCCCGCCGCCGGTTACCCTCCAGATCCGTTGGTGGACTCGTGGTTTTCAAAAGCAGTATCGGCCGTATTGGACAGGGGTTTTGAATAAAAAAACGCCCTGATCTGAGCACAGGGCTGTCCCGGAGGCATAAGATTTGTTTCCAGCGAAAGACAGCCCAACTTGTTGGGCGGTTGACTTTTACGTTAGGTAGCCAACCGCCGTTTCCTGTCCCCCGCCCCGCAGTTGAGGTCGGGCCTGAGTCCGGAGTTCGTCCGCGGTTGTGCCACTTGAGGGATGCGTTGAGCCGTGACGCATGCTGCGCCAGCGGGCCCATGTCCCTTACTTGCACCATTGCTCTCTCCACCGAGTTCGGGCACTGAGCACTGAAGACTGTGCCAAGCTACGCTCACCTGCGTCGGTACGAGCACCAGTGCCAGCCGCCATTCAGTATGGGGCTCCCATTTTGTGGGGCTCTTTTGATGCACGGGGAAAATGGGACCATGTCCCCTCTGAGTCAGCCGAGAAGATGCAACTTGCCCTGCCTTGAACCAGTCACAAACAAACTCTTGATCATCACAAACGTCAGAAACGACTGCAGACTAAAAAAAAAAAACCTTCTGGGGCTGCACTGGCGCAGACACCCAACAAAAAAATACGATACAATTTTGTTTCCGAGTGTCACGCAAGTACACTCGCGTGAAGCCTCTCAACACTCGCGTGACAGTTCTCCGGTACACATACCCCCGATGGGGGAGCAGCGCAGCTATTGGACCATCTGGCAGAACCAAGCGCCGGTGCTTACTTGTTGTGTTCGTTTAACTGTCCGGTGCTGTTGAGGCGAACTGGCCCGTCTTCTTCGCTCCATTTTGGGATGAAGGGGGGTCACAAGCAGCAGATTAATTGATCGTATTGCCGTCTGAACTGTTGCGAGGACCAGTGCCGGTGCGAACATATGTTACCGTTGGCAGTGTGTCGTTTGCTGGGCATACATCTACACTGTCTATGTGTGTGTGTGTGTGTGTATGTGTGTGTGTGTGTGTGTGTGGATTTTGAGCTTCGGTGCACGGCCTCGGCCTTCCTATCTCTCTCTCCCGTCCAGCACCTGCGCCTCTCTCTGCTATTTGATGAATACGGCAAGTATCACATGCGGTACGTTCACCCACCCCACAACAAACACATCTTCTGGGGCCTACAGTTCCAGATGAAATCGGCCCTCCAAGCTGTGAACCTGGGGAGGTGGGCAGATCTGATGCAAGCCAGCATTCCATATTGGCCCTACACCTCTCTCCCCGCCCTACGTGTACTCCGCCGAAAGTCACATGTAGGAGAGTGGTACGTGCATGTTCCTCCCCCAGCCTTTCTTGTGTATGTCTGCGTGAATTTAAGAACGGGCGCTGTGTACGTTGGTCAGACCTCCCAGGCCCCAATCCAACGGTTACGAAAACACTACTGTGACGCACGAGCAGGCACAGACAACGCCTCCTTCCATGCACAATTGCTCCTCACCGACATCAGCAACTGGGTCACCATCCTAGTCCAGTACTGTGACACACTGTTCCAAGCAGGATTGGCGGAACGCTAGTGGTGGGCGGACCTGCACAAGTGGGCTTTGAATGATATACCACCCGGAATCAGCGAAACGGACACACCCAACAAGCAGCGCGCCTACATCAACAGCAAAATGTTACACACACTACACGAACTGCGTCAGGCGCGTGACCTGAGGGATGCACAGAGGGTGCAAGCACTGCAAGCAGTACTACGGGACACCGCACAGCAAATAGGACTTCCGTTCCACGTTGCCGGGACTGTCGTTGTGCCGAACCTGAGCCCCACACAGAAAACAGTGATCACAAACATTCTACGAAACATTCTACGCGACAGCGCCCTGAAAGCCTATGAGCGCCAAGCACTACGGCACACGGTCCGTATAGTCCGCTCCAACCCCCACACGGTACGATCCGTCTTCCAGTCCAAAGCTATGGCACAGTCCAGAATGATGACAAAGCCCCCCTGCCGCTGTGCGGAGTTCGCGAGTCAGGCGAACCAATACGGGGACGTCATTGACGTCGACGGCCATGTGGCACTGATACCGGTTGCACTGAATGTGGGGGGCCACGGGGGGCTGAGACCAAACGACCCCGTTCCCGTCCCAGGAAGCGAAGCACGTAAAAAGGCGATCTCCGGGATCACCACCTTCTGCACACACCTGAATGTGCCTGTGCCCCCGTTGGACACCCTGCTACCCCCCTCACTGTTACCGGAATCCGGAACACTCCTGCGCCAATTGCGACGCCTCTCAAAGTTCCTTGCATCCTTCCAATGCACAAGAATTGTGGATAAAGGGTCGGGGGAACTGTGGGGCTTCTACTCTGCCTGGGTCTGGGAAAAGGTAACTGAATTTATGATCAATGAAAAGTTCCACGACACGGGCTGGACCCAGGACCAGTGGACACACGCCATTGGGGACGCAGTCTCAGATATGGAGCTAGAGCGCAACAAACACGGGAAACTGTGCATCCTCTATGTCCTGGCAAAGGCAAAGGCAAAGTCGCGACGCACAAGAAAATGGGTTTTCAGAGGAATCTCCGCCTCCCCCGCCCCCATCCTCCAGCAGCGCCAACTACGGAAGGGTGCACGCGCCTTCACCTGTATGCTCCGCATGTTACAAACGGAAATCACACACAACTTCCAGTACACAGACATCCAGTCAGTGTCAGGCTGGCTGCATTTCGTTGCACGAAAAGGGGCACGCGCGATCACAGAGGTGGACTGCAAAAAGCAGTTTGACAACATACACCCGAAGGATGTGACACGAGCCTTTGGAAAAGCAACAAAGTGGCTGACCAAGAAAAGGCGCTGGAGGCAACAACAACTGCATTGGTCGATCCACAGAGACACACCCAAGCTGGACAGAGCGGGCGTGGCAACCAGTGAAAAATTTTGGGTACTAACACACAGCCATCTGACGGCAATGCTGAACTTTGAGCTGTTACACAACAACGTCCTACAGGCTGTGGGACGACTATGGAGCAGGAAAATCAGCATCCCCATGGGAGGACCTTTTTCGGCACAAAGTGCAGACTTGCACACCTTGTGGGGGGTGAAGAAAAATGGTAAAAGGATGAAGGACTGGGGCAACATGAGCCTGTCCGAGGACGGCTACATCTTCTGGACCAGGGGCACAATGTGGTTCAGCCTGGCGCAATTCAGGGACAATGTGCTTCTGGCTACCAATTTACCCCCCGGCACACGCACCACACTGGTACAGGAAGTCTGTGACCTGCTGTCAGACATCTGGAAACTCGAGGTGCTGTGCAACTGCGTGGATGGAGGTGCCCCATCATGTGGCGGGGACTGCCTGAGCCAGAGCCGCCACGCACTGGGAGTACACATGACACTGGGAGGGGGCCACTGTTGCGCAATCACACATCCTTCTGCACTCACAGACACCTGGGAACTCTGGTACGGTGCCCCCCTCATCAGCCCGACACGCGCGCCCAGGGAGTATTTGCCTTGTATACTCATTAGCAGCCTTACTGGTACCCTCCCCTGGCAACAGACATGGGCTGGCCAAATTCTGTCCGCACTTGCATGGGCCCAGCTAGCAATGCTTTCAGGCTACAGGCGAATGACCGTGATGCGGGCGCTGCACAAAGCAGTGCGCCGTGTGTACGCCGCCTCCCCTTGGTGGTCGGAAAACACTATGCGCGCCGTGTACAGCGTTGGCCACAATCTCCCATGCTCTCGTGGTGCCGCCACAGCAAAACTGGTGCACTGGCTTGCAAACAGGGCTGTCTGGGAAGGCGACAGATACACGGACAGGGAAATTCCAGGGGAATTTCAGCCAGAGGGATACACGCCAACCCGGTGCACGGACATCGCCCTCCTACGTAAAATGGGCACTGTTCCCTGAGCCCGATGCTGTACACCCCTCCCTGGCTCTCTCCCGCCGCCCCCACCACTCTCGGCCCTGAATTGCCTCACCGCCCCAACCCCTGTCTGCTGGGCCCCTGGACGTCTGGTCTGTCGGGAACCAACCGCGGTCATTATCCCCCCGTCCCCGGTGACATGCAGTGTGTAGGGCCGAACCCCCGTGACCGTCCACCATTTTCTCTATACAATTTTTGCACCAATACGGGTAAGAGGCATGGACGGTCTAGTGGTATGCGCCATGGCTGGCGCTCGTCGTGGTCGGGGGTTCGAACCCCGGTTCGTCTGTCCGTCCAGGGGCCCGTCGGTGAGGCCCCCGCCACCGCCCCCTTCAGCATCCCGCTCCACCATCGGTACCGCCGGTGCGTCGGGTGGCGTGTCTCCTCCATCTTTTTCCTGCCCCCTACCCCAGCCCCTGGCCCCCTGGCACACACAAAAACGAGGCACCAGGCACGGCACACCTGCAGCAGCGCGCCCCGTCACTGCTACCGCCGTCCGCCGGGTGGCGCATGTCCTCCTCGTATTCCTCTTCCGCTTGCCTGCGGAAGAGGACTCGAACTCGGGTCTTCAGGGCAGCAGCCGGCTGCACAGCCGCTGCACCACGCTGCCCAAACCCCGGCCAGGCTCCGGTCTCTCCATCCCTCCTGCCTCCCCTGCCCTGAATGTTTCTCTGTGTGTGTGTGGCTGGGTGGTGGCACCCAGCACACGATAAATCTAGGCGATGGTGACGGTGGTACACGAGCTCCTCCGAGGGCGGTTTTTGTGGTCTGTTGCGCGGTGCAGGACTGAACGCGGGAGATGGTGAGGTACCCTGTCCAGAACTGCAATTGCTCATTCTCTACCAACAGACCGAAAGACGTCTAGGACAGCTCTGCTGTTCCTGAGGAGTTTTCTTTCAACCGCTTTTCTTGCTTTGTTCTTGTCTCGCGGTTCCCAACGTGTGTGTGTGTGTGTGTGTGTGTGTCTGTGTGTGTCTGTGTGTGTGTGTGTGTGTGTGCGTGTGTGTGTGCTTTACAGGCCAAACGTTCACCCTCCACAGGCTGCTATGCGGGATGTGGGTAAATGGTTTCCTTTTCGGCATGCACCATACCAGGGCTTTTGATTGACGGGTGTTCAAAAAGGTGACGCTGGGGCCAGGTGCGGGGCATGTATTGCAGTATCTGCCCATGACCCCACAGCCTTATCTCATGGGCGTGCCAGACATTGCATGCGATGCGCGGACGGATGCAGAACAGGAGGTTGCACAAGGGAGTGGGAAGGGGAGTGGAGTTGCCATAAAGGCTGAGTAGGGGAGTGGGGGGGAGGGGGCGGCAAAAGCGAGCAAACGGCGAAGAGAGGCACCAGGACCTCCACTCCGTCCATCCCCTTCTCGGACGACGCCGTGTTTATCTTTCTGTCGGTCCTTCACTTCATGCGACCATCGGCACAGGAGCCGGTGACTTGTGGTGAGAAGCCCCTGAGAGTCTAGTACATCTGTGTCCATACTACTGCCCCTTTTCTGAGGAGTCCGGTCAGCCAGCCAGAGAATTTGGGCGCAGGGTCAATTTTGCGCCCAAACCCCCCGGAGACCCTGCGCCCAAGGTCCCCAACAGGCTGGCCGGGCAGGTGCTGCTTCTGCCCCTTGGCATCCTTCGCATGCCGGCGCTGACATACCTCACACGACGTCTTTTTCAAAAAGGTTGAAGTTTTGGGGGGTGCTTCAGAGTGGGGGGTTGCCATAAACGCTGAAGGGGGGGTGGAGGAGCAGGGCGCCTGGGCCTCACGCACACAGAAACACAGCGAGGCAGGTTGTCGACGGCCTGAGGACGGAGGTGTGTGGACAGCCAACGCAGTCAAACGACCCCCGCAACAGCCAACACAACCCCCAATACGCCAACTACTGGGCGCCGCTGACGCGCAAACGGCACATCCTGCCACGTCCATCACAGCCCCAGCACACCAACCACTGGGCTCCGCAAATGCGGAAACGACACCAGCAGGAGCACCGGCCGCAGCGGCTGACAGAACGCAGTGCCGACGCAACATGCGAAGGGAAGAACGGGTGACTGTCCAGGGCCCCGTAAAGAAACAACAACCCGACGGAATGTCACACAGGGGGCGGGGCGGGGGGGCTGGACAACGAGGCCGCAGTTTGGTGTTAGCGCATCGCCATTTGGCCTTTGCCCCCCGTTCGATGCAAAATGTTGTGCTGGACCTTTGCCTCTTTCCCCGGATCATTGTAGGCCCCTGTGCCGCAGGAGGCGGTTTGCAACGCAAGAGGCATGTGGGCTGACCATGTTTCAGGACTCATCGATGGCTTTGGGCCGATGGCGGATGTGATTGAGTGCATTTGCGTTCCTTCATTTCCCCGTCTCGCCCTCAGCAGAAGCGTGGGTTTGTGCTGGGGCACGATCATCAACTGCCGAAGGAGAATGGGCCCCCAGCGGTGTTTTGGGCCCTTCTCAACCCCCATCGCCCCCGCTGCGGACTGTGTGGACTGTCGTTGTGAGTGGAGCGCTCTCGTGAAAAAGATCACGGGGGGCGCGCGCGACGATCATTAGCCAGGGCCTTGTGAGAGGACGGATGTGTTTTAGGGCCGCAGTGTCTTGCTTGAGTGCTGCTGGGCCCTTGGGAAGTCAGGGAGGGGCATCAATGGAGCCCCTGAAAACTGGTGGCGGGGGACGGGGTCGAATATCAGGGACAGTGTTTCCATCGGGGCCGAAGGCGCCAGCAGGACAACGGTCGCGTGCCGCAAAAGTGCCCATGACGCCTCCATGGCCACCACATGTCGATGGAATAACACAATTTATGGTTCTCCCCAGGGGATGTGCGTACAAGCCTGCCATCGACGCCTACCCCAACCCCCGACAAAGCCTCCCCCAACCCCCGACAAAGCCTCCCCCAACCCCCGACAAAGCCTCCCCCAACCCCCGACAAAGCCTCCCCCAACCCCCGACAAGACTGAATGCCGAGTTAGTGCAACACGTATGGCTCGCCAAATGCTGCAGATGAGTGCGTCATGCGAATATACCCCCAGGCCAGTTGCCTCCTGCTCACCCCACCCGCGCGGGCGGGGGGGGGGGTTGGCACGAAGCCACGGTGTTTGTTGTGTGTTGTTGGCGCTGCCGACTGGCCTCTGGCCATGTGTCGCACCGACCCCTGTTGGGTCAGTGTGTGGTATGGATGCATTAATGGTCGGCGTGGACGGCGGGGGGGGGGGGGCTTACGTGTTCCCCCCCCCCCCCCTCCCAACCCAACCCGCGATAAAGCCCTGAACCATGCAGTCCCTGAACTCAAGAGCACCGGGAGGGGATCCCAGGGCCAGACTTTCAGTTAATGCGCATCCCACTTTTCTGTGTTTGTGAATCCTTTGCATCCCACAAACAAAAAGTGTGAACACATGTGAATCCCACAAATGACCAGTGTGCACGCATGTGATATCCGTCGAGTTCATGTCCTGCTGTGTGTGCCCATGTTGCAGTTTATTGTCGTGTTGTGTGCCCCTTATGTGTGTGCCTCTTCCAATGCAGCATAAAGGAAACGATGTTCTTTGAAGTCAATGCTCATCCCTGCCCGGAGGGAGCGTTTGTGCATGTGAACCTGTGAGGTTGTGTGTGAGTTCATGTGAATCCCATGTTACAAATGTGTGAACACGTGTGAATCCCACAATCAAAAAGTGTGACTCCAAGCGCGCACGGAGTCACATTAGCTGAAACTCTGCCCAGGGCCAATGGAACATTTGCTGGCCAGTCGAACACGCAATGTACTGAGAAGGCGGTGAAGGCCGTGGGAAGGCAGGCGCGGCTGGAGCACAGTGGCGGGTCCACACCTGACCTTTGGAGGCCCAACCCAACCCACGCTGAGGGGGAACGATGGCGAACAGCCAATTTGGCGGCCAGCGGCGGCCGAGAACAATTTTTGGGCCTCTTTGGGAACGTTCGAAGAAGTCTTTACCCCGCCTTCAGGGCCTTGTGCGAGTGCTCGACCAACACGGCCCCTGTGAAATGGCCGTTCTCATCCCCTGGGCCGGACCCACCGGGACCTGCTGCCTTCCTTCGACGAAGCCTGCGCACTGCCCACACCGACGAAGATTGGGCGGTGTGGCGGACCGGCCGCTGGCTGGGGCACCACAAGCCTCTGTGCAGGCTCTCTAGAGTTGGTGCCACACGCAGGTCTCCACACAGGGGGTGGGGGGGATGGAGCCTGAATGGGCGCTGAGTTGGGGCATAGTTGTCCGCTCTAAGACCGCTGTCATCAGGGCGTTCTTTTTTTAACAAAGAAAACCCCTTCAACCGCCAACCTCCAACCGCCTTTTGGTTGCCCTCCAACTGCCGTCGGTTACCCCCCAATCGCCGTCGGTTACCCTCCAACCGGAAAAAGAAGCCGTAACAGACGGGTTTTCTTTTGCATTAAAAAAACCCCGTGTTGATGGATGCCCCGCTTTGTCCCGTGCTCAAGGATGTGCCCGATGTGCTTCAGCCGCATTGAGTCTGGGGTCATGGGGATACGGTAGTCGTCTAAGCCCATGGCTGCCTCCTACTTCTATCTTTGCCGCTAGACAGTACAGTGTGCCAGAGCACATGGAAATGGATTACTGGCCACTACAAAGAGGAACGAAGGGCACTCACGTGTGAACCATCATCAGTGTGCATCAGAGCCTAGCCTGGACCGAAGTCTCGGTCCAAAGGAGAGGACGCACATGACACTTGGAGCGTGTGATTGCAAGTTGTCCTCAAGCATCCGGTATCCGAGTTGATTGTTTTGTTGTTCATCTGCACACAGCACGTCATCACGTCTTTCGTCCTTCGTCATATAAGTAAGAAAAGGAGCCATATCAGGAAGCGCGTTGCGCAGGAACCACCCGCTGGTTCCGTGGCACTTTTCCTGGCACCGCTTTTTTCGGCAGGGAATTGGGGTTTCATGGTTGTGGTGGAGATAGGGCAACAATTGAGGCATGCAGGACAATATTTAATGTGCATGACAGGACGAGAGATTTTTTTGTTTCACTAACAAACGTGCCTCATCCTTCCTCCCGACAAGCCGGTGGTTACCTCCAACCGCCGTCGGTTATCCTCCAACCGCCGTCGGTTACTCTCCAACCGCCGTTACCCGCCAACTGTCACCTATGCCGCCGGAACAAAAAACCGACCCCGCGAATGCCCGTCCGTGATTGTCTGCACTACGCGGCATCACTGTTATGTGGCTAAAATGGTAAGACGAATCAAATTGTGCACAATACACATTTAGTCTGACACCTTGGTGTGCGCAGAGCAGCACCCACATGGATTAAGAGCAATCTGGTTGTGAAGTGTTTTGTGCTCTGCCCTTTGTGCCTTGCAGCTGACCTTCGGGTTCACTGAGTGTACACATTTGGCCACCCTACCGTCAGTTGCCAGACAAGTTTGGTGCCAGGTATGCAGGATGCGATAACACAGCATGTCTTGGGTCATTTTTTGGTCCGGGGGGGGGGGGGGAGAAGGTGATGATAGAACTCACAGCACCCTCTCATTTTTGAGAAAATGAAATGCCCAATAAAGAACTGGCCAAATCAATTGGCCTGACCATCAGTACAGGGAACATGCCTGTGCTGCATTGGAAGATGTCCCACTACCAGAGGGAACATGCCGAGACTGTCGCACAGGACATGCCTAGGCGGTAGCGGGGTGTTCCACAATTGAAGGGAACATGCCTCCTCTGTAACGGGGGATGTCCTGCAAGTGTAGAGAACCATTCTATACTATAGTGGGGGAGTGTTCCACCACTGTAGGGAACATGCCTCTGTCAGGGGGGGGGGGCGAACTCCTAGTACTCAACCCGATCACAAAGACGGGGAAGAAATGGTACAAGTGGTACGACCTGAGTGTTTGTTCTCAAAGATTTCCTAGCGTAGTACACAAGCAACAATGGTGGTTTTTGAAGGGGAAATGATACCAAGGTGTGACAATGTGATGATGTGGATTATATTCAAAATGACTAGCGTGTCATGGGGAGAGTTTTGAGCCCGAGGGGGGGGGGGGGGGCGACTCCGCGGGTCCTAGGACGCCAACTACCCCTGCCCCCCCCCCCCATCCCTAGGCGGGCCCCAGCAGTCCCTCGCTCCATGGAAATACAGGACGTCATCACACCAGTTCGTGACACCCCGGTGTTGTATAGATGCATGGACCATCCGTCCGGTCACCATGATCCTGGACCCATCTCTAAACGTCTTGAATTTTCAGACGGTGACTCTTCATCTTCAAGTCTTTCAACTAAGATGGTATCTCACTCCGAACAATCCACAGACTCCAGCACGGATGACACGGCTTCCACAGTGAGTCTACATGACTCAGGCATGCCAGATGATCTTGAGGAGACCTGGAATCAGCTGGGCTTAATGGCCCTTGACACCCAAGTCCAACCACGCCGTTGTAGACAGCTTGACACGCCTAGCACCGAAGCCAGCTCTCACTACAGCCTTGACAGTGGGCGCCTTTCCATTTCCTCGGGGTGCCACACACCTTTGGCAACTAACTGTTGGCCAGGGGCCCCTAGGGGGGGCGCAAGCAGGTCACAAAGCGCTCCACACATGCACGTCCTGGTATGCATATGCAGCAATGTCCGGCAGTTCATCATCACCATACTGCTATGATACATTGAGCTGCCATACAATTGCTGTCACCTTTCTTTGGCTGTGTTTTGTCGACACCTGGTGTCTGCATAGTACTGTACAGGTTGGGTGCCCTCAAGTTCATGTCCGTTCCCCTGCCACCTTGCTAATGCTGGCACTCCTTGGCCAAGTGTAAGGGTCAGGGCATTTCCTTTGGGGAAGCTTGTGGGAGTGTTGCTTTGCTAACCTATGTTAGAACCAAGGAAGAGGCACAATCAAAAGCCCAACTCTAAGTCTGACACCGGCCCCTAGGCGTCCATGGGCGCCGAAGGCACGCAACGCTCCATGGGCACCAAAGGTGCCCGAAGGAAAATTTTGCCCACTTTGCACCCCAACACTATCCTTAAACCCAACCCTGACCCTAACGCCCGCCCCAACCCCTACGCCTAGTCCTAATCCTACCCGTACCCCTAGCCCTAACCCTAGCCCTAGCCCTAGCTCTAATCGTAGGCTAGGATCAGAGTTAGTGTGGGGGTCCACAATGGAGAGCAATGATGTGGCAAAAGCAACCATGAACAAAATTTGGGGAATCTTGTTCAGCCCAATCAACATGGCTAGCATGGCCGAACCAACTGGTTGCAAAGGTTAGGGTTAGGTTTATGGTGATGCTATGGTTAGAGGGAGGGCACGTGGAGGTAAGGGGAGCCTGTGCCCCCCCCCCCCCTTTCCACCCCAAATCGCCCTGGACCCCCCCCCACCGACCCTCCTAACCCCCCCCCCCCAAACAAACCCCCCATCGCCCCTCCCAGCCCCCCCCCCCCATCCCAGCCCCCCCCCCCCCCCCCCAAGGGGCCATCCCCAGCTGACATTGAGCGCAAGGTTTTGATACCTTTAGTCTCAATCATGAACACACTACCCCATCAACCACAGCCTCGCACCCCGCAGTGGCCCGATCTCTCCTGGGAACCCCAAGGTTTTATCCGCTGGAAGAAAGCCCAGCCACGTAGGCAGGACCGCAATCTGATTGACAATGTGACCGTCACTGAGCATCTGGCAGCAGCGTCCAGCAGCTACAGGACATGACGCTTGACCCACCCATACCGGAACAAAAGCAATACAGTCTCCTTGTCGCACTGGCTCACAGGCTCGGACGGCGCGTCCCGCACCCTGCGAGGCGCCAGCCTGAGTCGAAAACACACGGCGGAGTCCACTCCATGGACCATTCGGTTGTCATCACGGAGGTCGACACTGACAGGTCGCTGAAACCTGGCATCACAACACAACGCATTGCTGGAGTTCCCAAGGATACAATGCGGCTGTGGTGCATGGGGCTGCCCCGTTTGGTCCTAGCCTACCAGCAGGTAGTGCAGGCCTTTGTTGACGCGGACCCTGACCAGGACGACTGAGACACAGCCGATCGGGCCTCGGGTCGCCTACCACTGTCTGACGCTTGGTTTGTCTTCTAATCACTCTGATGAAGCACTGTTTTTCTGCGCACTAAGCAACTTTTTGCACTCCCTGAAAATGAACTTGATGCTAACGACTCAGGAGCCCCCTCCCCACTGCCAGGAAGCTCCCAGGGCAGCAGGGGTATAGACTCCGGCAGTGGCACAGCTACATGGGATCACTCACAAATATCAAGCTGCAGTACGGATGTTGGGCGATCCTACTCGACTGATGGCAATCGCAACTGGCCGATCGCCACGAGCATGCCTCTTCTCATTCCCGTCTTTCTCCCCCCCTAGGCCAGCAGCGCTTTTTTGGCTCTGGCCCCCCCTGTTTACTGAATGCCTCTCTCTCTCAACTCCACCACCAGTGTTTACCCCGTGAAACCGTAATCTTCCATGGACCAAGGGTAAGGCCGAGTGAGTGCCATGCATCAGCAGCCTGAGGAACATGGGTAGTGGTAGAATGCAGTCGATCCTTGATTGACGCTTTATTCTCTTGGCGGGCTGAGTATTGGGTTTGAATGCAGCAACTAACCTGCCCTGGGCGGCGCCCACTGAACGGTCGTCAACGCAAGCTGACCTCGGCTATGTACATAGATAGTGGAGCACCCCAACCAAGAAGGGGACACTTTGCATTTGCAATTGCCCGGAACACATGAACATTCGAACTAACGGCTGAAAGTGTCTATGGCGGGGGCATTCAGTCAATCAGTACCAACCATTGAGCCCCCAGCCCCCCCCCCCCCCCCCGCCATCCCCAGCTGACATTGAGCGCAAGGTTTTGATACCTTTAGTCTCAATCATGAACACACTACCCCATCAACCACAGCCTCGCACCCCGCAGTGGCCCGATCTTTCCTGGGAACCCCAAGGTTTTATCCGCTGGAAGAAAGCCCAGCCACGTAGCTGCTCATGTCTCTGGACCTGCAGCTGCTCCTTACCCCTTTTGACAACTTGGTGCATGAGGAGGCTAGCACCCCATCTAGTCACACATCCAGTCACACGCCACGTATACTAAATTATGACTCTGATGCAAGCACTATTTCAGCAGGACACTCTTCTGTTTCTCGGCTAGCTTCGCTAGCACAGATGTATCAGCGCCTAGGAAGCACAGGCGCTTCTTGCACACATGATAGTTTTCTCTTTTCCCTTTTTTGGTATATATACCGCGGATCTAACACAGCCCACAACACACAAGGTAGGAAGCCCACCGTACTGAGAGCCGAAGGAGTGCTTGATTACAGACACAGTGGGTTATAGGACAGACCGTACAGCACCATGCAGGCAACACGTCGCTGCCGCCCTACTCATTATCATGACACCTCAGTCTCGTGAAATTGTAGATATGAAATGGATTAGTGACGGATAAATGCTTAGCGGTTCATTCTGATTGTTCATAGCATATCCTTTGGACCACGAAAACTGTAGTGTGAATGATGATTGCGCCCAGGGGGCCTTCGGCCAATGGCCAGTTGGGGGGGGGGGGAGGAGTTGGCGTCCAGGACCAAGGAGTCGCCCCCCCCCCCCCCGGTTTTGAGGTAGGTATGTCGGGTACCCACCGCCCCCGGCGGCTGACCGCCCGACCCGCCGACCCCCAAGGTTTGGGTCAACAAAGCGGGGGGGGGCTTCGGGGGGGGATGGGAGACCCCCCCCCCCTACAACCCCTGAAACGGTTGAACACCCCTCGGGGTCGAACCCTGGCTGGGAGCCGCCCCTGTGCCGTACCCCGTGGCACGTTGACAGCACACTGGAGTGGTGCCGCCATGTAGTCTATGATGTACCTTCCGCTGGGGACACCCTGTTTTTTTCGGCTGCACCACTGGCTCGGGGGTCACGCTGTGTGGTCAGCAGGTGCGTATGCCTCCTGGCATATGCCTCACCCAGGAGTCTGCACAGCCTTTTGTGCGGACTGGTGCTGCGATTTTCCTGTACTATCTGGTTTGACACCCCTGTTGAATCCATCCTGCGACAGCAGGGTACCTATGGTCCTGTAGGCCATTGACGAGCCTGTTTTCTTTCTGCGCTTTGTGCTGTTTGCCGCCAGTGCACGCGTGCAATTCTCCAGAATTGCTTCGGGGGGATTTCAACATAAGTCGCATGCCCCCTCAGCCCCCCCGCTGGCGGCATGTGATTCCGCGAGCTTTTTCTCGTCCTTTCGGCCTGCCTTCCCAGACGGCACCTTGACCGACTGTATGCATCATGAAGGTGTCGGGTGGCACGTTACACAGTTTTCGTGAAGGGTCGCTGTGCGCTAGCAACGCCACACTTCTACCTGCAGTGTGCTCCCGCCATCGCATCCTGGCCGAGGTTCAGTCCCCGGTGAGCATACCAGCCATCACCCCGTGTAATTTTCTTCACTGGCGGTGAAGCGGTCCTTCCATCCACCAATAGAGCCTCTTTCAAGCACCTCGCCATGACGGGACGCCGACAGAGGCCAACAAGGAGGGTCAATGAGAGGGGCCGCTGAGAGTGGCCACCGAGAGAGGACCCAGCGGGAGGCCACCAAGAGCAACCGCCCGGGCCGCTGACAAGGTCCATTGAGAGCGACCATGCGGAAAGCCCGCAGAGAAAGCCGACTGTGAAAGAGCACCAGGAGACGCTACGGACGTTGTGAGGGGGGCGCTGAGAGGTGCCGTCGAGGGGAGTCAGCACGAGTGATTGTTGGCAGCGGTCGCCAGGTTGGGCTGTAGAGACAGGACGGCAAGAGGAGCCGGCGAGACGGCGATCCGAAAGAGGACACTGAGAGACGTCACCAAGAGAGGCCGCAAGGAGGGGCCACCGTGAGAGGCCAAGGCAAAGACCCAGAGGAAGGCCCGCTAGAGAGAGAGTGGTGATGAGGGGGTCCAAGCTCACCCCCCAAGAGGAATACCCTTCACCCCCCAAGCCAGCCCCCATGTAGCCCCCCCAACCCCTGCTCTTTGCCTTTCTGAGTGTGTTTCTTTTTTTCGCAGTAACATGTCCAGTTTGACACCGCAAGACTACACGAAGATTGACGAAGTGCTGGTCCAGCGCTTGACGGAGTGTGAATGGGACAAGGCCTTGGAGGAGCACTGCAGGAAGGCCATTGCAGACGCAGAAGCTGCAGGCGAAGACATGACCAGTGACAAGCTGGAAAAGGCAGCAACGTCCTTTGCGTTCGAGACCGTCCCGGCGTCTGTGCACTACGATGTCGAACGGCTCATCCGCCAGAGCATGGCCCCTTAGAGAGAGCACCCTCCCTCCAGACGAGCTCTGTCGGACCAATGGAGCGCGGCAGTTCGTAAGGACGATGCGGAGCAGTGCGGCCCTCCCTCGCTTTGCGCAAACTCGAGCTTGTCCAAGCACGTCGGGCGCCCCGCTCCCACCCCCACCACATGTCGATGCATGGGGACATGCAATTTGCTGGCATCTAGTGACAACCAACGGCACTTTTTTGTTCAAATCTTGGGTGCTGAATTGACGATTGGTGGCCGAGAATCGGGGACAATGAAGTGTTTTGCGGACACAGCTCGACTGCTCTGCCTGTTCTGTTAAGGAGCGTTATACAGAGTTGGCCTCAGCGGCCGAACTCGCGAGGGCGTGGTATCGACCACAAGATGTTTGCAGAAAGCATGGTCCGGTGGGGCGACCTGTGGACACCCCAACGTCTCACAATGTGCGACATCCCACAGTCTTGTCTGATGCCCCTGTCCCAACACATTGGAGCGGCACCAGGAGATAATCCCGTTTCTTTTCCTCGCGCATCTCCTTCCGCCTTGCGGTTTGCCAATGTCATTTTTAGAAACTTCTGTGAACACACTTGCGAGCCCCGTTGAACGCAAGCAGGTCGACACGGGGATGGGGCTGTTGACGTCAACTGAGGACACATGGAGACAGAAATCATTGTTGTGTTGGCCCCATCGCTTGCGGGAACACACTCACCCTTTGGGGCTGACATGCTCCGGGATTACCGGGAGGGCACATTTGGATACACGGCGCGAAACGAAAGAAAGAATGACTAATCGACTTACGGTCCGTGAGGTTGGTGTCCCTTGAGCATGCGTGCTGCATGCAGCCTGGGCAATTGTCTGTCGAAAACCGCCAGCATCCAGTCTACCCCACCCCACCTGGATGCATGACAAATAGAGCAACATATTTGGACGTGTTTTGCCTCACTTGATTCACCCCAACCCAGTTGCTGCGCCCAACACCTTTTTCTCGCAGTTTCATCGCCGGTTCGACCCCCTTCAGGCCCCCTGCCCCAACGATCAAAGGCCAGCCTTCATACTCCTTGAGGTCCATATGCATTGCTGTCCTCCAGGGCTAAGCGTTGCTCCACTCCGTTCCGATACCAGGGAATGACGGCCTCTTCCATAGATTAACCAACTGACTGACAGATTCACTCTGGAGGGGCCTGGTGCTGTCTTTTGGCCCCCAGCCTCCTGCTGCACTCTATAATGTCCTCAAGCATCCAACTTGTCGGGAACCTACAAGGAACTGAACTGAAAGTGCAATGACCGAATATGCCTGTATGGCCGCGCTTTGCCGATCGTCCCCCGCCCCCCCCCCCCCCCTTCCCCTGGGTAGATCCGAGGCGTCCTTTCGTTGGGGAAGGTGGTGGTGATGAAGGGCAGGGATGGGGATTCAGGGACGGAGGAATGTTATGTCCAAGAGGCGTGGAAGAAGAGGGGCTGGAAGGAGAAGTGGGGGAAGAAAGAGTTTGGAAGGTACCATGGGGCTGGAGTCCGGTGGAAGTGTTTGGAGAAGGCGTGGGAGAAGGAAAGGGAGGATGGGGATGGTGAGGCAATAATGGCAAAGGGGATGGAGGGGGGGGGAGAGGAGGAACAAGGTCATTGCACCGGAGGAAGGGGGGGGTTGAGCCCATGGAGGGGGAGGGGATCCTCTAATCCTCTCATTGTCTCACCCTCTACTCAACCAACCCTCTATTCTCTAATCGTGTAATCCATCTAAATGCTGAAAAGGGTACGGTTGTTTCTAGATGCACTCCAATGGCAAACACTGCACCATACCTTTTGTAGCTCATTCTTGCGCCTCTTTATACTAGGGACAGGGGTCTAAGTTTGAGAATTTATGCTTGCTGTGTTACAATGACAATTAGAAAGGTCAGAATGTTCCAGCGGGCGTTCTGGCGCTAAAATGCTGCTGGGATAACAAAGGATGTTTTAACAATGTGACAGAGCAAACAAACAGGGCGGGGCTCGAAGCATCCTCCTGGGTAGGCCAACACTCAAAGCCCCCAAGTGACCCCAGGAACACCATGAAAACAATAGAGAAATAAGCACCTGTGTGTTCCTTTTTTTTTCCCCTAACTCTTCGAAGGGTTTCTGTCCAGCCTAGAACAAAGTTGAAACTTCTACCGCGCACCAAGGGACTACTTGGCTGCACTGATCTTAATAACGATTTGCCATAGAGGGAAACCCACTGATCACAACTAGATGCATTATATTCCTTTTGGTTATCCTGCAAGCTGTTTGGTTGCCGCCCTGTATTGGGAATCAGTGCCGTGGCAGTGTTAGACGAGGTATTTGTCGCAGTTCGTTTCTCACCCTAAGGAACCATTTTCCTAGAGGAAGCTTCTGGAGGTCTCAAGCTACTGGAGAGAGCTACTGGAGGTCTCAATTAATTCCACAATACAGGGTGCACTCGGTTGCAGTTGTGCCACTCCTAGAATATGCAGCGCCTCATGTACATTCTAGCGTGTGGCTGTTGCAGTGCTAATGCAATGGCTACCGATGGTGCGTGACAGAATTCATGTGCGAACTGTAACTGTCCAAATACGGCATGCTTGGGCTTGAACATGTATAGTAACTGTGCTAGTCAAAGCATCACAGAGCATTGAACATCATTGAGGGCCTATTACTGAACAAGTCGCTACAAAGTGCACCATCACATGCCTCTGTAGATCCATGGACATCCGCATGATACCACTGCAGTCACAACATGCCGTAGCATGCTACGCCACTTGTTTATGGGGGTGGAGTGTTTTGAAGCATGCTGCAGGGTGCCACAGAATGCTGTACCCCCCCCCCCCCCTCCCTTTGCGCAAACAATGCCCGGTGGTGTTTTCGTCGTTTATGGAACCAGTGATGTCATGCCCTATTTTTAGCCCTTCGAACACCTTTGTAAACCCTCTCTACCCATCTAAATACTTTCCACAACATGTTCTGGACCTCAAAATGGGGGGTGCACCAGGCCCGCCAGAGTGCACCTGGTAGTGGGGTTGGGGTTGCTGGGGGGCACAAAGTGCAATATTGCCATACTACTACACCCCACCCCCCTTATAGCGAGCGAGCGAGCTAGCTAGCTAGCTGGCAAGCAACAACAACAACAACAAGCACGCCTCCTTTCCGTTTTGGCCATTGCACTGTCCCAACGCTTCAGGCTCCACACTACTGCAGCAACCTTCTGCATTAACACATGACCTTCCCAAATCCAGAGTTTGAGCCCCAAACTCACCGTTGGCGGCCCGGGGCGTAGGCGCCAAGTCGGGAGGTCCCCTCCTATTGTTTTTGCCCAACGAACCCCTTACTCCAGCTTGTCCAAGGTGCCGCGCACACCAATGAGGGGAAATGTTGCAACCCCCACTTGTCATGTTAAGATGCCATGATCCATGTGCACATGTTGTGCTTGTACATTTAAAAAACCACTTGTGCGCCGGTGCAACAACTGACGAACCATGGAACAACCGCTGGCGCGGGTGTAGAAGATCCACGAAATGATCCGGCGTACAAGTTTGGCTGAGTGGACCCATGTACCCCTATAGTATGTATTGGACAACGTACAGGGTTGTTTCGTAGAGAGGTCCTGGTGGTTTCGTTTCCACCATTGGGCCCTTAATGCCGTCCCACCCGGAGTACCATCCCGCGTCCACACCGCCCCACCGGCGGGGGGCAAGCACAAGCGGCTGGAGGAGCTCTAACAACGGTGAAGGTCATTGCAAAAAGCAGGGGATTATGTTCAGTGACATTTTCTTTCTAGAGGAATTGATGGCTTGGCCAAAGAACTCAACATTCTTTTGGTAAAACCGACCTCTGTCACTGTGCCCCACCTTACACCGGCCCAAAAGCCTCTACTGACTTGTGCTGTACACGTGCTTGTAAAATGTATGCATATCCCCCGCACTGAAAACAGGCAGTGCTTGCAAAAATAGTGTTGGTGCACGCGGTGCCGCCCACTATGCGCAGGGCTTTTGAGAGGCCCGCCAACAATCAAGGGGATATATGTGGTGAGCCAGAGTGCCTCTGCACTCCTTAGTATAAACATGTGTGAACAGCAGCTCGTATGGTTACAACAATTGATGGACATTTTGTACCCACTATAATACCACATGGTAACTCGGTGTTACGTGCACATGACCCCCTTCCCTGTTGCGGGACGTCATCCCACAAAGCTGCAGTACTTAGCCTGAAAAAAAAAAGGCGAGTACGCTGAAAACTTAGCCAGCTCAAGGTGCACTAGATATTACCCCTTTCACAGTTCAATGCGACTAGGGAGTTGCGTGACCGTGTGGTCGAGATTGCTAATACAATGTCACAGGTCGTAAGGATAGTTGATGAAGGGCCAGGCCAGCCGTGGGGTTTTTGGAGAGCTTGGGCTTCAAAGGAGTTGCAAGTTTTTCTGAGCAACCAAGGATATACACCAGACTCCAGGTTGGAGGCGGATATGTTGTGCAGTTTGAGTGCACAGACCATGGAGCATCAGTGGCCCATGAATGATAAAGGTCGTCTGCCACTTTTATCTTTGATCGGAAAAGGGAAGTTCAGGATCCAGGTGGAGATACAGTAGAGGCCAATGGCTGCAGCTTCTAAACCTCTGGTTTCAATAGGTCATTTGAGGGTTGCTGCCAGAGCCTTCACCAGTTTTGTTGAACATTCAGTGCAAGAGCTGCCGGCAGACGCGCAGCCTAGACGGGATGGGGAAGTGGATACAGGAATTGGGTGCCTGTGGTGCAGAGTAAAAATCGGGTCACAGTGGGGTAAAAATGAGGTCAAAGTGGGGTAAACATAGGGTCAAAGTGGAGAAAAAATAGGGCGAAAATGCGGTAAAAATAGGGTCAAAGTGGGGTGAGAGTAGGCTCAAAGTGGGGTAAGAGTAGGGTCAAAGTGGGGCAAAGATAGTGTCAAACTGGGGTAAAAAAAAGGGTCCAAATGGGGTAAAAATAGGGTCAAAGTGGGGTAAAAAAAGGTGTCCAAGTGGGGTAAAAAGAGGGTCAAAGTGGGGTACAAATAGGGTCAAAGTGGGGTAGAAATCGTCGTCCTTTTAACCTCTAGATTTAGCACCACATCAGGTACAGGTCCTGCCACAATGGGTGGCCCGGATGCTTTTTAGTCCCGTGGGGTGCGTTGTGAAAAACCTTTACCACAAGGGTACTCATGGCGGAGAAAACTTCTCGGCCTTTTTGTGAGTTAGGGTGATCCGCTACCTGGGTGTCATTTTCACACCGTGTGGGCCGCCAACCAGTGGCACCGTCTCAAGCACCACAGAGCCGCCTTGCCGGAGCCTAAGGCAGGGCTTACACGCAAGGCCACACCCTCTTGTCAATGGTGTTGTTCCCGGCTGTCCCTGACAATTGGACGGTGGAGATACAGGCAATCTGTCCGGACCCTGAAATGGGCTGGTTGGCATGGTCTGTCACTCGTCTCCAAATGGTGCCCCTCCTTTTAGCCTCTAGATTTAGCACCACATGAGGGACGGGATCTGTCACCATGGGTGGCGCAGATGCTTTTTAGTCAGGTGGGGTGCCTTGTTGAAAAACCGTTCCCAAAGGGGTACTCATGGCGGAGGAAACTTCTCGGCCCTTTTGTGAGTTAGGGTGGTCCGCTACCTAGGTGTCATTTTCGCACCATGTGAGCCGCCAACCGATGGCAACGGCCATACAAGTGCAGAATGATTGTACAGGGTGCATACTCTCATCCGTTTTTGATAGCCATACATGTGCATGATAATTGTGCAGGGTGCATAATCTCATCAGTTTCCGGCAGCCATACGGGTGCATAACAATAGTGTAGGATGCACAATCTCATCCGTTTCCAGTTGCCGTACAGGTGCATAATAACTGTGCAGGGTGCATGGTCTCATCAGTTTCTGGTGGCCATACGGGTGCATAATAGTTGTGCAGGGTGCATAGTCTCATCAGTTTCTGGCAGCCATGCGGGTGCATAAAAATTCTGCAAGGTGCATGATCTCATCAGTTTCTGATAGCCATACCTGCGCATAAGAATTGTGCAGCGAGCATAATCTCATCAGTTTCCAGTGGCCATACGGGTGCATAATAATTGTGCAGAGTGCATAATCTCATCAGTTTCCGGTAGCCATGCAGGTGCATAATAATTGTGCAGGGTGCGCAATCTCATCGGTTTCCGATAGCCATATGGGTGCATAATAATTGTGCAGGGTGCATAATCTCATCAATTTCCGGCAGCCATACTGTTGCACAATAATTGTGCAGCCTCCATTTCTGAGTGTCCTTTCTGAGTGTCTATTTTTTTTTCGCATTTGTTTTCTCATTCCATCTTTCGACGCAGATGCAGGAGTTTGTGACAAACCTCCTTCTGGGAGGGGTGTCAGGCGTATTCGCCAAGACAGTATGTGCTCCCTTAGAGCGTGTGAAAATCATTCTTCAAACGCAGCACGTATCCTCCCAGATATCCGAGGCTAACAAATACAAAGGGATCGTTGACGCCTTCCAGCGGATTCCCAGCGAACAAGGCATGCAAGCACTTTGGAGAGGAAATGCAACTAATTGCGCGCGATATTTCCCGACGCAAGCCATGAACTTTGCCTTCAAGGAGAGATATCAGAAATTGTTCGTGCGGCCCAAGGAGGAAGTTGGCTTTGCTCGCAACTTTTTGGGTTACTTAGCAGCAGGTGGTGCTGCCGGTGCCACGTCCTTGTTGGTGGCATACCCTTTGGATTTCTCATACACCCGTTTGGCCGCGGATGTTGGCTCCGGGGAGAAGCGCCAATTTACCGGGCTCGTGGATTGCTTGAAGAAAATTCACGCAGCCGATGGCGTAAGAGGCCTATATCGAGGTTTTGCTCCCTCTGTCATGGGTATTGTCGTCTATCGAGCAGGTTATTTTGCATACGATCCGTTGAAGAAGATGGTCTTCGGAGAGCAAAAGAGGACATATGCCTCTCTGCCATTGTTCCTGGGACTGGCCATGGCCGTGGACATTACTGCTGCCATGATGGCATATCCGTTTGATACTGTGCGGCGCCGGATGATGATGCAATCTGGCAAGCCTCTGGAGGAGCGAATGTACAACAGTTCTTTGCATTGTGCAACCACAATTTTGAAGGATGAAGGCCCGAAGGGAATGTACAAGGGTGCTGGAATGAACAACGTCCGCGCCATTGCCAGTGCAATGGTGTTGGTGGTGTACGATGAGCTGAAGCAAGCTTTCGCAACCAAGAAGTAATTCAGCTCGGGTTGCATCTGAGGTTGTAGGTGTCCAACTGCCAGCACATTGTAGCTCGCTTGGAGCCGTCGCCTCTGTTATATTTCGTTGTGTTTCACCAACTACAGAGTTACTGATACCTTTTGATGTGTTACTTTAATACGGCACATTCAAGAAATGCTACATTTTAGCTGTCTGCAATATCTTTGTGCGGCAACCGACAGATGTCAGTTGGGACTCGGGCTGCAGTGCAGTAAACCTGAGCCCATGCAATTAGAGCTGGGATAAATGAATGCGATCTTTACGATTGCTGTGCGAAGCATTTTCGGTCCCATCTGATTCACAGTGGTTAGCAGATACCAAGATGGATGGCAAGACAGCGTGTCCAACACTGTCCAAGGCCACCAAGCTCGCAGGTTTCACCTGTTGGGCGGCAGCCTAAAGTGGACATTAGAGGCACAGAACAGCTGAACAGGATACGGTCATACCTATTTTACTTTTACCAGCTTTTAACTTGCGACAGGAACATCCCTGCTAAGAGGTGCAATGCTATTTTGCAGTTTTGGGGCCTTGGAATGAATGTCTGCAGCTTTGCTACAGATTCTTTGCTCCAGTGGTGCCCCATGATTTATAGCAAGCAGGGCAGTTTTTAACAAGGTTACGCCACGCCCATATTCTCCTTCATGATGCTTTGAGCCGCTGGTCCACCAGCAGTCGATATGAAGGTGGCGGTGCAACAACACAGGTGGTTGTCTTTTTGAGATTTCTTGGCAGATGCTGGAGAAGCCATTGATTTTCTGTGGATGTGACCACCCCTGTTGTTGCAGGGGTGCAGTTGGGTTTCAAAGCGAGGGTTTTGGCCAAGTTTTTGGCGATTCCCAACCAACCTGCACCTTCATAGCAGCTCTATGTTCCCAGTTTCAACAGGCGTGCCTGTCTTGGGCTTGGGATGGTACCCTCCCAGCCTTGAATCCTCAACGTTTAGTGGCCTACAAGTACACCATCCCAGGCCTTTGGCGCTTTGGCTCCCGTAGGGCTGTCTTCCCTCTCCTCATTTATTTGACCATCCTTATCATGAGTTGCCCACTCTTCCACCTGAATCAAATGACGCCCACTGGTGAACCCACATGTCGTCTTTTTTAGCTTTGCCTCTTCACTGCCTATTTGGAACCAGCAATGGCTTTTCTTTGTGGGAGGTTGGGGGTGGGGGGCTGATACATTGTGGGAACTAAGGTTAAGGTTCAATGGTGTTGTTTTTCACAGGTTTTCTGGATATTTTGCGCCACATTGATGCATATCGTGCCTCACAGCATATGCCTACTCCATTTTTCTCATGCAATCCCGGCATTTCCATGCATTTTAAGTGGTCTTCATTTTCCACTGTGGAACTAGGAAATAAACCTGGCTGTGGTTGTTCCGTCCAAAATGCATTTCCTACCATCTGTGTACGCTTGTCCGCAGCGTTCCCAGTGTGCATCCAGGTGCTTGTGGCTATATTGGGCATTTTTCAAGTTTGCAATTGAAAGCCGACAGTGGGACCAGTCAACGCCCCTAGCATCGCCGCCACCACCGTACCCTGGTCCGGCAACAGTACGGTACCTGCCGCCCTGAGGCACTGGCAACCCCGACCCAAGCAATCGCATGAGCCCGCCTCCGTACACGGTGCACCCCCTGCCCTTCCACGCGGCATCGCAGCCCGATGGCATGGAACGGTTGGAGAGGTGGGTCGGGACATGCCACAAGGAAATACAGTGGCAACCCTGCAACCGTGCAGTAGAGCCGCCAGAGGCGCCCCATCCGCAGCGCGAGCGGTTGGCCCTGGGGGAGGCTGTTGCCCGTTGGCCCGACGATGCGAGGCCGCCGCCGGAGTGGGAAAGCGACGCGATTCACGGCGACATGCAGGCCGGTGGAGCGCAGCAGCGTGCTGTTGCAAGTCAGCACAGAGGAATGCCGCGACCTACACCGGCAGACGTTGGGTCCCATAGGGCCTTGGCCGCGCCCCATTAGGGGTACCCCAGCCAATTGTGGCGTGGTTGGCAACCCTGACCCAAGCAATCACATGAGTCCGCCACCGTACACGGTGCACCCCCTGCCCTTCCACGCGGCATCGCAGCCCGATGGCTTGGAGTGTTTGGAGAGGTGGGTCGGGACATGCCACAAGGAAATACAGTGGCAACTCCGCAACCGTGCAGTAGAGCCGCCAGAGGCGCCCCATCCGCAGCGCGAGTGGTTGGCCCTAGGGGAGGCCGTTGCCTCCCCCACAACACACGGGACCCCCACGGGGCCCGATGCCACAACAACGCCGATCTTGGGTCCATCCCCCTAGCCTGAGGTGCAGTCTCCGTGAGGACGTGTCTCCGTCGCAACCTCAGTGAGAGCGTTTGGCTTGCCAAGGCTGCCGCCAGCCGGCCCATCACGAACGGGCCGCCGCCGCAGTACCACACAATACACGCCCATTTGATGGCACCTATGCATGGGATCCCTCGCCCGCAAGGGAATAGAGACTATACGGGAAGCTAAGTGCGTTGACTGGCTCATGTCTGTGGGGCAGGGTACACAGTGTGGGTGATGCAAAACTCCATAGATGGAGGGGGCAAGCGCAGGATCGGGGCATATCAGACGTTACTAAAGGGCTGCCGTTGGATTGCCACGCGAGACGCGACCATGTGACGGCACCCGTACATTTGGTCGCTTGGCAGGTAGGGATTGGATCATGTGCATGGCCAGCTCAGACCTGAGGGGAGGAGTACACAGTGGGATGATACATTGCCTGACGGTTGAGGGAGGCACGTACGCAACAAGGGCACGTCACACCGCATGTAGGACAGGGGAGCATGTGCACGCCAGAGGGATCCGAGGACGCATGTAGGGCAGGGACGCACAAACGCGCCAAATGGGTTTCGAGAACAAATTGGGCACAGAACGGCACGCATAGAGACGGCCGGTACGCGCACTAGTGGGTATCTCTAGGTCCTAGAAGCGTTAGGGAAATTGTGACCCGGAACATTAAGACGTATCACAGTGCGCACAAGGTGATGGAGTAGGATAAGAGCATGTGTTTTGTCTGTCATGTATATGCCTGTACAAGTTTAACATCAACAGTGTTCTTGGCCCTTGTCTTCAATTTGAAGACGTGGCCGTAGCCGGGCGGCATACTCTATAGTATCGACAGGAGAAAGCAGTGTCCACTCTCTTTGCAAGGGGTAGGCCTTTCAAAGATACTATATGAACCGGGCGGAGCACCTACAGTGTAGCATCCTCGCAACTTCCGGACTATGTTTACCGGAAAAAAAACAATAATTGTGCAATATCCATAACACTCATCAACTTCCATCAGCCATATTGGTGCATAGTAATTGTGCAGAGTGCATAGCCTCATCAGTTTGCGGCAGCCATGCGGGTGCATAATAATTGGGCAGGGTGCAAACTCTTATCAGTTTCTGGTGGCCATACGGGTGCATAATAATTCTGCAAGGTGCATAATCTCATCAGTTTCCGGCAGCCATATGGGTGCATGCAGGATGCATTGTCTCATAAGTTTCCGATAGCCATATGGGTGCATAATAATTGTGTAGGGTGCATAGTCTCATCAGTTTCTGGCAGTCATTCAGGTGCATAATAATTGTCCAGGGTGCATAATCTCATCCGTTTGCGGTAGAAATATCTGTTGTTGACAGGGCCGTTAATCAGCCATTATGAAATCCAGTGCCGAAGGTGCCCAGTCTGGGACATTATGTACCATGGCCAGGCAGAGAGAGAGAGAGAGAGAGAGAGAGAGAGAGAGAGAGAGAGAGAGAGAGAGAGAGAGAGAGAGAGAGAGCAAAGGTCGGTTCTCTTTGACTGAATGCCCCCGCCATAGGCATTTTCAGCCTTTAGGGCATCCAGATGTCTTCAGTGCACTGCAGCTACATTCCACGATGAGTGGCGAAAGGGAAGCATGGCCAGACGGGGGGACTGCTCGTATCCTGACCCATGGGGCATTTTCGAACCAAGAATGCTACAAAGGCTCTCTCGCTTGGGATCGTTTTCGAAGAAACGGATTCGTACCCTCGCTCCCCTCAACACCGCCCTCTGTTGCAGTATCTCTGTAGCATGACCAGGCTCAAGCCCCAATCCCCATTGCGAGGTGCCACGTGGTCCTTTGCAAACCGCTTTGACAGCGGCACTTTTGTCGCCACCCTTAAAGAACTTCGGGGCCACACGTCCCCGGGGTTCGCACTTGGCCCTTCACATCTCTACATCGCCCGCAGCCGCACCTTGGGCCTGCACCACCACCGCAGCAGTCTCGGCGAGAGCCTGCCCCTAGTGGAGATGGAGGAGGATCAAGACGCCATCCGAAACACGAGCTTTGGTAAGGCTGTGTACAGTATTTTGTGCGCTATGATTGGTGCAGGGATTTTGGGGTTGCCAGGTACTCTCGCTGCTACAAATTTATATGGACTTTTGGTGATGGCAGCGATGGGTGCGGTGCTGCACTATTCAGGTGTGATGTGTTACTGTTGTGACTGTAGTAGAAGATGTGGGGCGCAGGTAGGAGGCAAGTAGTGGAGTGGGCGATTCAGACTTTGGTTCAGGTGTTGACACTGCCAGAACAGACTGATCTCGAGCTTCCTTAAATGACAAATCTCCAACTGGTGACTCTGCTGATGATGGACACCCACTATCGCCCTGTGACGCCCCAATACAATTCAAGGAAAAAGGGCTGCACTGAATGCGAACATCAATACACGACCAGAGTTCCTCCCATTTATGCCCCACCATGTTTACCTAGGGCCAGGCATGGTGTACCACAGTTATGTTGCATAGGGTCACGGGCAAGCACGTAACAACAACCAGATGCGTTTAATGACCAGATGTGTTTGGTGCACTTCACATAAGGCACATAAGGCCCCATACAATCCCAAAATGGGAGAGGGGGTGGCTGAGCACAGGGGCACCGTGCTCGGGAAGGTTGTCTTACCATCCTTCTATGCCGTTGCTCGATGTTGTCACTTTGTAGCATCACTCTATACCATCAATTCCCCATGCCCTCACGAGTCCAAGTACCCACAAGGTCAACATAGCACGCAAAGGCCAAAATTGGATGCACTCTTGGTGTTGATGAAACCTACAAGAGTGGAGTTGATCTCGAGTACTCAAGAAGAATGACACCTGGGGAAAGCGCGAATTGCAATAAAGCAAGACAGTACAAACCATGATTATGTACCAACCCTTTGTGCCATCACTTTCTTCCATCAAAATATGCCATCCATTGACCATGACTGTATACAATTGCTTATACTGCCATCACTCTGTAACATTCTCAATATCCCTCCTCTGCAACTCCCCTACTGGCCCCCTCCCAGCCCGCAAAGCTGAGTGGGATGGAAAATAAGCACTGACAAGTCCTTGAGCCCACAATGCTCTTTGGAAGATGTCGTTGCAGGGTTCAAAGAGGTCCAAAACTGCGCTCTCCTCTCGTAGAGGGAACATCACCATGCGCTGGGTCCATGCTTGGCATCCTTTTAGGCCTACACATCTCCAGCCAACTGTCCCACGTGCTATCCAACACTTTCCCGCCTTGGGACCCCAATCCCCAAGCAGCACCTTATGCAGCCATGTGCGTCCTCCCCTCTCTGGCAACCGTAATGCATGTGCCCACCCGTATCTGCACCTGAGTTACCTCACTGTTTTGGTACACTTCTTGGTACACTGTTGTTTTGAACATGTGTGTAGGCCATTGTTGGTGCACTTTTGCACATTTTTGGTACTCTTTTTGGGACAGTTTTGAGTAGAAAGCGTAATTAGGCCAATTTGGTACACTTTTCCATGGAGGCGTTTATGTGCGGATCTGTACCACTGTAAACCTGTCGGGGACAAAAGAGGCACAAGACGGGTGGATACTCAGTCAGGGTTGTACAGCCATTTCATTCCCTACTGTGCGGACCTTGATACGCGTGAATGTGTTTCATCAGTCGCTGCACATGTTATTTTTCTCTGATTATTTTCTTGACAAATTTTTGCCTTCTGAGGCAGGTCCATTGCCCCACCTTATGGACCATGGGGACATGGCCCCTCTGGTGTGGACCACTACCAATGCACTCAGCCATGGTCACTCATAATTGCCAGGTTTCCCTGCATTGCACAACCCTGACAGTGGAGGCCTGTACTTGTCTACCATGAAAAAACCCCTATCAAATTGTGGGGTCTGCCCATCAGAAGGCTCCCGGGGTGGGTGCGCAGCCCCCAATATGCAAGAATATGCCCATTTTACACCAGATGCCCACTCTGCTTACTGGTGCACCCCACCCGTTTACCCGTTGACCATTAGGAATTTCGGTCTGCAGTCTGTAGACATGCGTGAGACGGCACGGATATGGGTTCTGGGCATCCGGTGTGGGGGGGGAGAGTTAGCATAAGCCCAACTTGAACCAACAGCAACTTGATAAAGCTTGCTACACTTCACCCCTGAGAGCACAAATCTCCTACAGGTCCAGGGACAATGACCTGTTAAAAGGCGATGCCCCATCGCCAATATGGACTCTCAGGAGTGCGCTGATCTCCGGGGAGGGTCCACATATGGGCTGTTGCCATCTTTTCTTTTCCCTTCTCAAAAAATTTTCATGCTGCATCCCCTTTGATACAGGCATAGCCTGTGAGCCTGCGGTATGCGGGCAGTGTCTTTCAGCTTATGGTTCAGACCTGAAACCCTGCGGGCATTTTACCCGCGGAGAAAGTTCTTTCTTAGGGGCAGTTGTTTTTAGGGTGTCTAGAAGGAAAACAAGCATCTCT
The DNA here is from genome assembly GCA_964036045.1 of Eutreptiella sp. 'Long Island Sound 2002'. NCBI lineage: Eukaryota > Euglenozoa > Euglenophyceae > Eutreptiales > Eutreptiaceae > Eutreptiella > Eutreptiella sp. 'Long Island Sound 2002'. Next base: position 40,756,933 of record OZ038389.1, on the reverse strand, counting down.
GCTTGCAAGTTCCAGGTTCAAACCCTTGCATGCGCTGACTCTGAGCAAAAGTGCCCACCACATGTGTCCGGATCTGCCGTCTTTCAGTTGGTAACCATTCCTGACCAGTGGGATTGCTGGTAGGGGTGTATGAACTATGTCTCGTATGAGGTAATTCACTGCTCTCGCACTCTACCACTGTTCTGCTGGACGTGTTCTAGGGCAGTGCATGACCGTCTGCGCTCTGGAGGATCCAGAGTTGATAACATTTCGTGACTTAGGTATCCATTTCCCTGCTTTTGCATCGCTACTGCACGTGACCCGACCCCTACTCCCCAGCAATGTCCCCACCCCCCTTCCCCCTCCCTCTGTCGGACGAGAAAAAGAGGATGTGCAAGAGAGAAGCCACTAGCTGGGCTGTACGACGTCCCCCACAGGATCCCACGGAGGGTCCCATCTCCTTCTTCCTTCTGACAGCAACGTTGAGTGCACGTGTAACATCGTGTGCCATTTTTTCTGAGGGGCATGGTTCGCCATTGTGTCGTCAGGTCCGGGACAGAAGAACAATCCCCCCCCCCCCCATTGGAACTTTCCTGCCAAATGGATTGTTGGGGGTAAAGTGTCACAGGGTTCCAAATGAGAGCCCCAGATGAAAAGGAAGAAACGCATTCCCCCCATCCAGCAATTAGAGGAACTCTCAGCAAGCGTGTACACACCTCTGCACCCACGATCTGGGCACAGAGGTCCAGGCAGGGAGGGTCCACACAGGCTGGTGGGTAGTACCATGTCTTTTGTCTGACCGTGCACTACTTGATTGCCCCTGCACACGTGCTTGAAGACCCCCCCCCCACCCACACAAAACAAGCACACGCTACGACACAAGACGTGCAATTTCCTCAGAGCCGCGCTTTCCCTCTGCAGCAAAGTGTTGTCATCAAAGCAGACCGAGGGGAAAGTGTGTGACCAAACATGGCAGCTATGCAACCCTGATAGGGAGCTGGGCTGCAATCTTTCGGTTACTGGGCCGGTTTGGCGTCGGCTGCTCACATAATCCACCCCCTCCTCAGCCAATGATCAGGCCATTGAGCACAGGCGACATGACGATTGCGGTTGCTTTCTTCTTACTATTAAAACAAATGACCTTTGCAGCTGAACGGCTGTTGAATGGTCCATTTACGACACTTTGCAGGTGACGAATATTTGGTCTCGATCAATTGACCACAGCCGTTCCTTAACCAATTTTTGATTGAGGTTCAAGCCCAGTGAAATACACGAATAGTGTTTGTATAAACAAGACTGCGCTGCCTTAGCTTCCTCCAGTCAGTCGTCAGTGCCATAGATCTTACAAACCCCCCGTCCATGAAAACGAACGTGAATTCTTATGATTCTTTGTGTTCCTACGATTCTGTGTGTTCTTCTGATTCTGTGTCGTCTTATGTTCTTGTTGTTTGCATGTTCTCCTCGGTTCCTACCTCTGTGCAGCCTGTAAAATGGACCAGTCTCTCTTTGTTGTTGATGGTAGCGGTGCGACTGGCCGATGAACTTGATGAACTTAAATGACTAATGACTAATGACCAATGACAAATGAATGAGCCACAACAAATCATGAAAATGGTTGTAGTGCGTCAGAAGTTTCCTCTGACACTGATGGGCTATCTGAGGAAAATCTAGATGGTGCAGTTGAATGGCAAAGTAGAAGTTGCGAAGAAGTGAGGCACAGTGAACATGCAAAACATCCCCAGTTTTCAAAATATCTGACTGTGGTGTTGGAAAATTGAGCAGCTGTCCTTGTTGGGGACGGAATCTGCAAGAAGATGCATGCGTGTTCTTATGGTGACACGAGTTCTTAGTTGTTGGGGAGGGGGGTACATGTACAGAGTTCCCTGAGAAAACAAATATTCTACATAGCCTGCACCTCTACAGGATTTCACTGCACGCATTCTGCACAAATACTGTGAGGGGGAGCTATTGGCAGTGCTGGAAGGTGTCCCCTCACTGTACACACTCACCAGAGTGCAGCATGGGGCGACTATTGGCAAGGCGTCGCCTTGTTGCCAGCCTTGCGGGTTAATGCTACATGGGCGACCCCTACATCGTCTATCATTTTACATCTACTTCTCATACATGATTCTGCTAGCTACCCTTGCCTAGGGCTGCCTCAATGAGTTGAGCAAGGACCCTAGTATTGGGTTCCAGGCCCCAAATTACAAACACTGTCGGCTGCCACCACCCAATGTAGACGCTGGCCGGCAGGGGGGTCCTTAAGGGACTAGTTTTTTTTTTGTTAAGGACCGCCCTTAGGGACCGCCCCAAGGGACCATCAACCGCCAACCGCCAACCGCCACCAACGGCCAACCGCCACCAACGGCCAACGGCCAACCGCCGCCAACCACCAGCGGCAACCAACTGCCAACCGCCAACCACTGCCAACCGCCATCAACCACCAATCCCCAACCACCAACCGCCGCCAACCACCACCAACCGCCACCAACTGTCACCAACCGCCACTCGCCAACCGCCAACACATGGTGTGCCCGCGGGCTTTTTGGGGAAAACTGTGTTATGGAACACTTTTTTTTTCCCCGTTAAGGACCGCCCTGCTGGTCGGTCTAGAGCTTAGAGCATATTACTCCTGCACCTGTGGTCAAGGTTCGAACCGCAAGATTTGGAGTAGCCACCCCACCGGCGTTGGGAGTAAATCCAGCTCCGAATATTTCTGAAGACTCCAAGGTTGAGGGTTAAGGTTCAAATCTGACGTTGAACACGGATGGTTGGAAAATAACCCAGTTGTGTGTGAGCGTGTCGGTGAGTGGTTGTCAGACACAAGGTTCATGCCTGGAAATACTTCTACCTGCTTTCGATTAGGAGTCCATTCAGAAAGCGGCTGTAAGGGACGGGCTCGGTTTTCATTTCGTTCAACAGAGTTGCTGCCTCCATATCAAAACGCGGACGTCTCTCAGGGGAAAAGGCATTCGGATGGTGGGGGCAGATGATCGTGCTGGTGCTGCAGGCCACAAGTTGCATCGGCACCAGCATTCTGTTCCTGGTTCTGGCCAGCGATAACATGCAGCTGCTGCTGGGGGACTACCTGGGCTTCGAAACCAAGACGGCGTATCTGGTCCTGGTGACCGCTGTGGCCCTTCCGTTCTGCTATTTCCGCACTTTGGACGACGTTGGGCTGGTACGGCACTGCACGTGCGCGGTACACGGGCATGGGGATCGGCTGTTTGGAACGGGGCACGGCAGTGCTGCACCGGGATGCGGGCTTTGTCTTGAGCAAATTGAGGGCCAAACTCTAGGGCTATTCCATCGGTGACCAGAGGACGTCGCGCGATCTTGTCTGATTCCGTTGGGTGCGGCACTGGACCCACCGCATGGGACCTTTGTGCAAAGCTGAAACCTTCTGTTCCTCCGATTTGCCGCAAACATTTTGTTGTCTGAACCGAAACGGCAGCCTCCTTCGCTGGCATCCCAAAGGGCGTGCGATGCGCCCCCCTCGCCCAAAATGGAAATGGTGAATTGGCCGCGAAGATTGGCCGCAAATCGTTGTTTGGATCGAAGGGGAGCCCCTGGCACAAGTCTTTACCGCCTTGGGACCAGTTGCCCGGCTTCCTTGAAACAAATGGCACATGATGCGCGCAGACCTTGAGCAAACCCCTCAGTCCCTCGTACCGGGGGTTGATCGCCACCCTGGCACGAAAGAGAGACGCCATCGCTATTGCAGGAAGGAAGAGACCCGGAGGCTGCGACCGAATACTGCACCGCCTCTCCCTCTCTCTGTCTGTGTATTGCTTGCTGCCTCCCTCCTCTGTCTTTTGAACCCCCCCCCAGCCCCCCCCCCCCTCTCCAGGGCGGTCCTTGAGGGACCAGATTTTTTTTTTGTTAAGGACCGCCCTTAAGGACCGCCCTTAAGGACCGCCAACCGCTAACCGCCAACTGCCACCAACTGCCAACCGCCACCAACCGCCAACCGCCAACCGCCGCCAACCGCCAACCGTTAACCGCTGCCAACCGCCACCAACCACCCATCACCGACTGCCAACTGCCACCAACCGCCGCCAACCGCCGCCAACCACCAACCGCCAACCGCCAACTGGCAATCTCCACCAACCGCCAACCGCCAATCGCCACCAACCATGGTTGAAGATATGAGCTACACGCGGTCGTTTTTGAAAAAGCCATGTTCCGGAACAGTTTTTTTTTTCCCGTTAAGGACCGCCCTGCCCCTCTCTCTGTGCATGATGCCCCCGCCAGGAGCACGGCTTTGTCTTAAAAAACGAAACCAACCAATAACGATTATCCAAAACAGCCCATTCAGCCTACATTTCAGGATTTCAGGTGTTTCATTTAGATAGCTCAAAACGAACCACCGTGAACTCTGAATTCGATCAGCATACCAAGCTCAACACATACCCCGGGGTACACATTCCAGCTGAGATATCTACGCGATGCATGTTATAGATGAGAATGCCATGCAATGGCCCAGAGGAGGAGGAGGAGGAGGAGGAGGAGGAGGAGGAGGAGGAGGAGGAGGAGGAGGAGGAGGAGGAGGAGGAGGAGGAGGAGGAGGAGGAGGATTTCACATGCACGAAATCTTCCCATAGAACGGAACCCTGTCCTGAAACAGTATGTCGGGTGGGGTGCGCGCTGCAGCGTGCTCTGACCCACTCGTCCCTCACACGCCCTCCAACCCTTCAGTCCTTTTATCCCTGAACCCCCGCCCCGCATCCATCGGTCGCGGATGCCCCTTGTCCCTCATTCCCTTCCCTTGTTCATGCCTCGCAGTCCCTGAAGCTCTTTGGTCTTTCATCAGGCGTCGCTTGCTGGTTTCCTGGCGTCCGCCCTGGCCCTCGTCTGCATTACTGCCGACATTGTGTTGTACCTGCAGCACCCGCATCCACCTGCGGAATACGACAGTCCCTCTGCGCGGGGGATGCTATCCGCATGTGCCACCGCCGGCTTTGCGTACGCTGGACACGTCATATTCCCAGGTCCGTCAGGGGCTGTGCCTGTAGCGTGCCCGAACGCATCACCCCTAAGCTCCGGTGTCGGTGGCAGCCCCAGGGCCCATCGATGACCACCAGCTGCCCACGAGGCATGCCTCATATTTTTGCCTGGAACCAGCATCGACACGTGCCCAGAACGTCATCCGGGACAATGATCATGTGTGTGGAAGAATGGGACAAACAGGCCAACCGGAGGACCAAGGGGGCATGCTAACAAGGGGACATGGCCCTGGGGGTTTCAGGCGTACTGCAGTCTCGCAGTTTTCCTTCCAGGAGGGGTACGATAGTGACCGATTTATTTTGGTGGGGCTCTAAGGGGCCCGAGATGACGATTAGGAAACTCTGATTAGGAAATTTGTCTCTCTTATGGTAAAGGACCGTTCTGCCGCCGAATTTTTTTCTGAGGTGCGAAAAGTGGGCCAAAATCTGGAAAAAGTTTTCTTTCAAAAGATGTCATGAGGCCCATCAAATTGATCAGCGGCAAAGGTCACTTTTTTTTTCAAGGGTCAAAAGTGGTGAAAATTGGCCAAAATAGGCCGGCCGAAGTTCAAGGGTGTAAACTTTGTCGATGACTTCGGTGAGTTCACCATGTGCCCGTCTTTCAGTCGGTGGCTGGTGGGTTTGTAGAAAGTTTGTTCATGGGTCTGTAAAAAGTTTAACAAGTACATAGTGGGAAGAGTGTTTGCCGTGGGGGTTCTTGCCTGACACAGACGAGGCATTGCGACAGAACCACTGCCCCCGTGTGTGTTGTGAATGCACCGTAAAAAGTGAATTACGAATGGCAATGGTGTCCGTGATGTTGTCACGCACGCACGCACGCACGCACGGCATGCAACGCGTTGGAAAGGCATGACAACCTTGTGAAACACCATTTTTCAACGTCCTTCACCGTTCTTCACCTTTTTTCTCGGCCCCGGCTGAGTTGGTGACTGCGGTGGCGGTGACCTTACGGTCCTGGAATTTCGTCATCGTCATTTCGTCATCGTGCCCCCCCCCCCCCCCTCCCCCACATATCCATCCGTGTTTCTTTGGTCATCAAAGGCCAGGCCTCATTTCGCCCGACTGTCCCCCCACCGCAATGGCATGCTACATCCCAATTTAAGCCTTGCACAATGAACCTTCCGCTCTTTTCTCACGGATGGGCACTGGGATATCCGACCCCCTGAAGTTGTCGCAGGTAAGCGCAAAGGGGATAGCGAGGCCAGCGGCCAATAACAGCCGATGACCGAATTCAGACGGGCAGGAGGAGTCGGGCGGGGAACACGACTCGCATGTACCCGTGCAGTCCCGGAGAGCGCTGTGCTGCACCAGAGATGCAGGGGCGCAGTGTCGGTGTCGTTCAGGGGGACGGCGGTAGAAGGCAGGGAGGAAGGAGCGGGGGATGAAGGGAGTGAGTGATTGGGGGGGTTGGGAGGGGGCAAGGGAGTGAGGGAGTGGGGGGCGAAGGACAAGGACAAGGCGGCGGTAATCGCTGGTTGAGAGACGACCGAACAGTAGCACAGGCATGGGCAGTGTGGCCCGAGGTTGCGCCGACTGTGGAAATAAGTGAGGGAATGAAGCGGGCCAGGGGTGCCAGCGCTCCTATTTTTTTCACAACTCAGCTCCACTCAGGGGTTGGGTTGCCCCCCCCCCCCTCCCCCCGGACCTAAGCTGTCTTTTTTTCATGCATGTTGCCACTCTCTCAAGGTGAACGCTTGATCATCTGCTCTTTATTTGTTGCCTTGCCCTCCATGTCTTTTCATCTTTGTTGTCTCTCTTTGTTTCTTTTGCAGCATCCAATCTTTGTGCCTTTGCCTTGGCTTGCGCTGCAGTGCAGCAAGACAATACAATGAACTGAGAATGTTGGCGATGACCATATGCCTGTGTCACGGGGGTATATGCGAGCTCTGTATCCGTTGCCCCCCCCCCCCCGGACCCACCCACCAGCACCCCTTAAGGGACTGGGCCAAAAATTTTCTTCGGCGCCTTTGGCGCCTCTAAAAACTCAGTACAACTTGGGGGCTGGACCCCCCCCCCCCGTCTTCAGGAGGGGTCCTGGCGCAGGGTTCATGGGAATCCCGGTATTTGTTTTTGAACCCCTTGCCCTCCGACACATACGGCGCTGTTTGTTGATGTGGAAGAGGTAGGACTGCCCCCCCCCGAGTGGTACGGGTGACAGCAGCCAACTGCAATGCAGTTCTGGGAATAGGGCTCCATGTGAGGTCCGGACTACCCCTGGCCCTTGCGGCTGGTGGCAGAGTGCCGCCGGCGCTTTGAGGCGGGACGCGCGAAGGAGTGGACGCGATGCGCAGTCAGTGGAGCCGTGTTGGTAGTGTTTTGTCATGACAGCGGTGGCCAGCACTCGGCTCTTGTGACGTGGTGGTGGGGGCGACGCCGCGTGCACCGCGGCCGCTGCCGCGGACCCCGCCTTCCCGCCGCATCCGCGCGTCGTGCGCGAGGGCTTCGGTTTCCGCCGCAGGTCTGCTGCGCGTGATGCGGCGGCCGGAGGAGTTTCCGGCGGCGATCACCCTCTCGTTCAAAATGATGGTCGCGGTGTACATGACGTTCAGTGCGCTGTGCTACTACGCCTTCGGGAGCGCCACGCAGGACAACGTGCTCAAGAACATGGCCCCCAGTCGCCTGCGGGACCTGGCCATCGTCATGGTCACGGCCCACGTCCTGTTCGCCTTCTCCATTTGGCTGAACCCCGTGTTCTATTTGTTTGAGGAGACGCTGGGCATCGAGATCGCCACCGGTACTGCCCTCCCCATGACAATGATCACTGCCTCAGAGGAGCGCTTCGACCCGCCTGACGGCGATCGCAGAGAGGCAGTGATGGTGCGACGTGGGGGAGACCAGTTGTACTGCAGGCCTGAACGTGACGTGCATTGCTTTGTCGTCGGGGCCCGCTCAGGAATTTGTCCGCGGGTATCAACATCCCGGCCATCGCATTGAGATCGGAAAGGAAGCCCCCCCCGCCCCCCCCCCCCCAAAAAAGAACCCTTTTTGCCACCGTCGACATTCAGCGCCATGCAGCGTGGGCTTGGATCATCCTTGTGTGGCTGGGGTGGCCCGGGTGCTGGTGGCCCTCTTCCTTTCGTATCGAATAAATAGGCGATGCTCTGTCGCGTGCGCCCGCTCAGCTCCAAGAAGGCTCCTGTTGGTGCAATCAGTTCTGATGCATTTGCCCTGTCGGTTCGAGGCGATCCATCGACTTCCTCCCGCTCGTGAAGACCAGACCCTCCAACCCTCAAGTTCTGATTGCGCTTCCAAAAGCGGAAGCAAGAGTCCGCGTGGGTCTTTATTGCCACGGAGGTGGCTCCTACGGCGCACGCATTGCCGTTTCCCAGTGCATTTTGGTGGACAACCAGATGTATGTGGGCTGTCAGCGATGTTGGAAGGTTGGGACGGTCGGGGATGGAGCCGATCCAGACGATGGATATTGAAAGGGGGGGGTAGGGGGGCAATACGGCAAGACCGCCACCCCGAACACGCTTCACTCGGTGAAGTTGGGCAATAAACACATCTTTTTTGACCTCTTCCGGAGACGGCGTTTTACTGTCACATTGCCTCTGCTCAAATGGCACGAAACCTGACACAAATGTGTGCCTGTGTGCCTGTGTGCCTGTGGTTGTGTATGTGTGTTGCAGGCCGGTGATGCAGTAAAATGGCCCTGCTGGCACAGAAAGTCCTCTGGGACACGGCTGGCCCCTGTTCTTGCCTGTTCCCGGACTGCAGACAGGTGCCTGGGAGGTGCAATGCTCTGGCTCCTGCTTGACGTAAGATGGAACTACCACCCACTGAAATACCAGCATGCGACCAACCCCACAGACAACACCAGGCGCCGCCACCACATGTTCAATCAACTGCGCGTCCAGGCCGACGAACACATGCTGACATACGAGAAGGGAGCACAGCAAGTGCTGAGTTGGAGTGCGGGGGGTGGGGAAACACCAGAGCAGAGTACCAGTCATATTCCCATGCCTCCCCTCCATATCCAGCGACGGCTGCTGCATACCCTTGACGGTGTGTCCGTGTGGTTCGACCCGGTGTGCCGGGCAGTCATACAGCACATGCCTTTGAGACCCCGGCCCCGGCCAGAGCCACCCCCTGTAATACACGCAGACACACACTACGCCGCCATTTGGCCTGATGTACATGTTGACGTTTTCTCCCTGTTCACATGCGAGGACAACCTGTGGGTTTGGGCTCCTGCGCACACAGCTCTGGGGGATATGCAACAGCTCCGCAAGGTGTGCGCTGTTGAGGAGCACGTGCTGTGGGCAACCCCCGCAGCTCTCCGAAACACGGGGACCACTCAAACCCAGAGACTCCATTTGCTTTTCCAGGAATATGGTAAAAGTTACCTCACACACACGCCCCCACCCCACAGAGAGGCGATCCTGGCTGCACTTCAGTACCAGATGCACCGGTCTCTGAGTGACACAAACCTGGGTCGATGGGCCGAACTCATGCAGGCCAGCATTCCCTTCTGGACGTACGCCACACTCCCCTCACTTCGTACCATCCGCCGCAAGGCACACACAAACGCATGGTTTGTTCATGTCCCGCCCCCAAATTTCGTTATATATGTATGTATAAACCTCCGCATAGGTGCTGTGTACGTGGGACAGACGGGACAGAGCCCTGTCCAGCGATTACGCAAACACCACACTGATGCACGAGCAGCAGCGGACTGTGCCACATTCCACAAACTGCTCCTCACAACAAATTTGTCCGACTGGGTCACCATTCCCGTGCAATACTGCGAGTCTCTTTTCAAGGCAGGGTTGGCTGAGAGAAACTGGTGGTCGGACCTGAAACACTGGGCTGTCAATGACATACCACCAGGGATATCCGAAAACGACACATCCAATACAAAACGTGCATACATTACAAGCACGGTGCTCCATGTGCTACAGGAACTACCTCAGGCAAAACAGGAAAGGGATACACCACGAGTAAAAGCGCTACAAGTGTTTCTACGCGACACCGCCCAACAGCTCGCCCTGCCCTTCCACTTGTGCGGGACTATTGTAGTCCCCAACCTCACAAAACTGCAGAAAACTGTCATCACAAACATTGTACGGAAGATCCTACACGCGTCCCCGCTGAAGGCATATGAACGCCGGGCCCTGAAACACAGTGTCAGGATTGTGCGTTCCAACCCCCACACAGTGAAGTTGTTATTCCAAACACATGCCATGCGCCAGACACGCCAGATGCAAAGACCCCCCTGCAGGTGCCACGAGTTCTCTGCCAGGGCTCTTGAATTTGGAAAAGTCCTGCACATCGACGGACATGCGGCTTTACTCCCTGCAATTTTTGCGGTGGGGGGCCACGAGCATTTACGTCCCAATGACCCTGTGCCGGTCCCAGGCAGACGCGCCCGGGCACAGGCAGTTTCAGGAATTACAGATTTCTGCAAGCACCTGCAAACTGCAGTGCCCTCCCTCGACACCCTGCTCCCCATGTCCTTGTTTCCCGAGTCTGGTAATTTCTTGGTCCAGCTGAGCCGCCTGTCCAGATTCTTGTCCCGTTCACAGCATGTGCGCATCGTGGACAAGGGGGCGGGGGAAATGTGAGGGTTTTGCGCGGCCTGGCTCTGGGATCAAGTGGAAGATTTCATGCGTAAAGAGAAATTCACCCCTGCAGGCTGCACTGTGGACCAGTGGAACACCAGGATAGCTAGGGTGGTGAATGATATGCGCCTGCAGCGCAACCCAAAAGGGAGGCTGTGCATCCTGTACGTCCTGGCCAAGGCAAAATCCCTCCGCACCGGGAAATGGGTTTTCAGGGGTATTTCTGCATCCCCGGCGCCCGTTCTTAACGGACAGCAGCTCCGCTTGGCGGCCCGTTCCTTTACCTGCATGCTGCGGTTACTACAGAGGGAGATCACCCACAATTTTCAGTGTGCCGACATAAAACAGGTGGCGGGGTGGTTCCGGTTCATTTCTCAAAAAGGTGCCCTGTCCCTGACCGAAATGGACTGTAAAAAACAGTTTGACAACATAAACCCGCGTGCAATCCTGAGATCATTTAAAGAAGCATCAAACTGGATTTACAAAAGGCGTCGCTGGCGCCAGGTCAACCTGCAGTGGTACGTCAGTAAAGAAAGTGCAAAACTGGACCGCGCCGGGCAGGCCACGAACACACGGTTTTGGTGTATCACCCATGACCTGCTCTCACGCCTCTTGAAATTTGAACCCACTGAGAATAACATGCTACAGGCTGTAGGAACCCCCTGGAAAAGGGAGGGCAGTATCCCGATGGGCGGCCCCTTCTCAACCCAGAGTGCCGCCCTCCACACCCTGTGGAAAGTAAAGAGGGCAGGGAAGAAGCTGCGTGACTGGGGGGAGCTGAATATTTCCGACGAGGGATACATTTACTGGCAGAGTGGCCCCCTGTGGTTCACCCTCTGCCAGTTTCGTGACAATATTTTGTTTGCGTCAAACCACAGGCCAGGGGCCCACACCAGCATCATCCAGAGGGTCACCGAAACCCTCTCCAGTGTCTGGGACCTTGAAGTCCTGTGCCCATGCACCGACGGGGGACATGACTGCTGCGTGGGTAACTGCCTGACCCAGACGGCCCAGGCCCTGGGTATCAGCATGACCGTTGGGGCGGGGGTAGGACTGAACTCGACCCACCCCTCTGCGCTAAAACCAGACTGGGATCTGCGGTTTGGGAAACCGCTGATGACGCCAAGCCGGGCAGCGCCAGAATATTTAAGCTGCATTTCCCAAGCAGCCTCACGAGTGCACAACCCTGGCTTGAGAGTTGGAGTGCGCAGATACTGTCTGCGTTGTCCTGGGTGGGTCCAGGTAGCACGCGCCTGTGACTACAAGCGCATGGCTGTGATGCGCGCGATGCACAAAACAGTGCGCCGTGTGTACTCGGCATCCCCATGGATGGCGGAGAACACTATGCGCGCGGTGTACGCGATAGGCCACCACCAGCCCTGCCCCCAGACAACCACAGTGGACAGACTGCTGCACTGGCTTTTTCAAAATGCAGTGTGGGACGGCTGCAACTACACCGACCAGGTGATCCCAACTGAATTACAACCGGAGGGATACACCCCGACCTGGTGCTCCGACATACACCTGCTCCAGGCACGCAGTGCCACTTTTCAATTCGCCCTCCCCTTTGCCCTACCCTCTGTGTGTGTGCAGTTAGGTGGAAGCACCTAGCACAGGTTGCATTTGTTTTGACGGGACAACACGACCTCCTCCGTAGGTGAATATTATGGTCTGTCATAAACGCTGCACGATTGTCAGGGCAGGTAAGGGAGCAGGGACCTGAAATGACTCAACCCCGTGCAGCACATTGCCGCGTTTCCTGACAGACCGAAAGACGTCTAGGACAGCTCTGATGTCCCTGAGGAGTTTTCTTTCACCGCTTTTCTTGCTCTGTTCTTGTTTTTGCGGTTCTCATTGTGTGTGTGTGTGTGTGTGCGTGTCTTTCTGAGCGCCTATTGTTTCTGAAAGCCGCCTGTGCCTCATGCTTCTTTGACTGTTTTGTGCAGAAGTGCTGTGGCACTGACGATCGCGTGCACGTGGGATTCCGGGATTCACAGTCGTGTGCGTGGGTGTCCGGGCGCATCGATTGTTGTCGAATGTTCTTGTTTGGGGTTTGTGTCTGCAGGCAGTGTTCCGCCCCATTGAAAAATTCGAATCCTGCGCGTTGCAAGACAAGCCTGGTCAATGGACCAATGGACGGTGACTCCCAGCCACATCCAGCGTCCCTCACTTGCACAACCCCTGCACCGTGCATTTGCCCTGTGTCCCCATCTCTCGTCCTTCATCAACGCTACTCTCTTCTGATGACAAGCCCCTGGTCCGGGCTAAAAGGGACATGTCCGTGCTCCAGCATTCCGCCTCCCACCTTTGCCCCCCCCCCCCGCCCCAACCCTTCATTAGCACTTGGTGATCTGGAACCCCCTGACCCTGTGTTACAGTTCCCATATCGGTGGTGGGGAGCACCCTCCGAACTTCACTATGTTGGGAAGGCTTTGTCAGGGGGGGGGGGGAAAGTGCAAATGCACTTTTTTGCATTTTTTTGCACTTTTCACTTTGAGCCATTTTTTGCACTTTTTGCACTTTTTTGCATTTTTTTGCACTTGTTTCCACTGCCCTGTCAGAGTTGTTTTCGCTCTTTTGATGTCTGTGACGCAGCCAGAAGCTGGTGCGTAGGCACATATAAATGATGAGGAAGAGGAAAATGAACCTGATTTGCTGGAGAATGACAGTGATGATGATGAGCCCAAGGCAAAGAAATCAAAAACGTCACTGAACTACGGGGCAAAGACGACACCTGCTTCACGGGCACGGCAATATCCTCCTGGTACTTTTGAGCCACGTGGTGAGAGTATGTGGTGTATGGCGTGCCAAAAACCGGTTGATTATAAACGAAAGTCTGTTGCAGATGCCCACCTAAAAACACCGGCACACAAGGCATCTATAAGCAAGTGCGCATTTTGAACCCCACCAAGCTTCCTGATTTGGACCACGATTTAAAAAACCTGACAACCCTCCAGTTTCCCATCGATGATGCTGAGTTTAGGGCTGAGTGGAGGTGATCTTGCAAAGTGGGCATACTTTTTGATCCATGTGCCAACAACTTCTGCAAGTGTCGAGAGAAGTTTCAGTTTGGCTGGCAATATGGATATCAAGTATCGGCATGGTCTACCAAATAACACCCGCCGCTTGACAACGATGTTGATGTTCAATGGTGATGTGGAAGGTAGGTTCAAAGTGGCATAATGCCGAAACCAAGAGCACTATTCAATGTTACGTTTGGAGCGCATTGTGTAGTGCACTGTTGTGTATTGTGTTGCCTTGTCATTGCATTTTTATGGTTGCATTTTTTTGCACTTTTTTGCACATATTTGCACTTTTTTTGCATTTTTTTGCACTGCATTTTTTGGATAGTTCATTTGCACTCCCCCCCCCCCCCTGGCTTTGTGTGGAGCATGCCGTCGCCGGCATGGGAGCGACACCAAGGGTCAGAAGCAGCACTTGTGAGCAGCGAGAGAACTGTCCCACTCTCGCCTCGTAAAAATGTTTTGTCCCCGGCTGTTGGGGTTAGCCGAGCATACTCCGCACCTCTCGCATTCTTTTGAACCAGGCCCCTGCACCCCCAACCCAACGGGTGGACCAGCCCACCCATCCACGAGTGGAGGATTCCCTCCTCAAAGGTGCACATGTACGTACGCCCGCTCACTCAGCCTTCATGGCACCCCCCCACGCCCTACCCCTCTTTGCTCCCCCTCCCAACCCACATCCAACCCTCCGCCCCATGCCTTGCCTGGTCTTGTCTCCCGTACCGCAGGAGCCCAACAGACCCGCACGCAGGTCGCGGGGCGAGTCGTGAGCCGCACGCTTTTTGTGGGCTTCGTGTTCCTCGTTGCAGATGCGGTCCCTTTTTTTGGCGATATCATGAATATCATTGGAGGCGGCATCGGAATGGGTACGTTCCCCAGTGCTTTTTGCTTGTGATCGTGCCAAGGGTGGGGCTGGCGGCCGTAGCGGTTGCGCAGAGGTACGCGCGCACACAAACACAGAAGCGCCTGCACACACAACACACAGGGTGCGGTCAGGTTGCTGCATTGCTGCAGTGCGAACAGCGCTGTCCAGTGGTGGTGTATCATAGTGAACACTATTGCTTTGGTTGAAATTATTGGGCGTCAGGGTGCGGTCAGGTTAGTCATGCCCGACTGGCACCGTGCGGCGCAAAAGCAGCGGGCCTGAGCTTCCTGGCAGAAGGGCAAGCGCGCACCGCAGCAGCACAGCAACAGTCCAAGATGGGGAAGCCGGGACCCCGAAGCGACGATGCCCGGGAAAAGGGGTGGCCAAACAGCACTTTGCCACAGACCTTCTTGCGCCTCCTGTGGTCACGGAGCGCTCTCGGGGGGGGGGGGGGGTTTGCGACATCCACAACGGAAATGCAGGGGTGAGCGGTGCATCCAGCACCGCGGGCAACGGTCTTCACGCCACCAGTGGGACCACGCCGGGCGCGCCGGCCTGAGCTCCGGCGGTCGTGGGTGTGCGAGCGGCAGGGGCGCCCACAACGCGCGGTGTGCGCGGCAACGGGTGGGGGCGTCCGTCATTGCTGCGCCCCCCGGACATGAGGGCCATCCCCGAGGGCAGTGCACCCCACAAGCCCGACGGGGCCGAGGGAGACCAGTGGGCCAACGAACACGGGGTGGGCCCAGCGGTGAAGCGCCCACGACCGTCTTGGGGGCCAAGGGGGGCGGGGGACCGCAGAAGGGGCGGCGTTGCGATGGGCGCCATGCGGTGCGGCATGGCCGCGTGAGACCGGAATGCGCAGGAGCAACACCTTTTCCAGGAGGGCTCTAGCCCAGGCAAGGGGGAATGGTGCCGGGGGCTCTTCTCTTGTGCAGGGATGCACTGTCCCTGGGACTTTGTTCACCGGCTCCATGTAAGGGAATCCTCCATGCAAAGCACCCCAGGCCACAGACCCATGCGGGATTTTCTCTAATATGGTGTTTACCCCGCCTGCACTCACACACAGGCACGTACACACACGCACGCACGTGCGCGTGCGCACACACGCACGCACACACACACACACATACACGCGCGCGCGCGCCCACTGGGTGCAGTCAGATTAGTCATGCCTGAGCGGCATAGTTTGGATGGAACCTTCGGATGGCTGGCCGACAACTGTCCACCAGGAGCTTCAGGAACCAGTTCACTGAACGGCGCCTCATCGTGGCGTGCGCCACAGACGCTGGGGCGACCTTGTGGCTGAAGTAAGGCCCCACCGCACAGTGTGGGTGCTCCATGTGCCGCGGTACGGGCACTTGCCCGGGCGGGGCTGAGATGACCCCTGGTGCAAGCCCGCCAATGACGCAGCACAACACCGAACAGCACTGGCTCTTGCATGATCACGCGTGTCAGCACAAGTGGGCACATGCAACGCTGTGAAGCGCCGGTTGGCCGCCTGCACGCCACACCGACATAGCCGTTAGAGGAGCCACAAAGAAAAAGGCCACATGACACATTCAGCAGATCGAGCCGGTCTAAAGCAGGGCAAAGTGTTTGAACTGATGGTGCACCGCCCCGTAAGAGTTGAGAATCGAGCAAATATCGATGCGGGCTCGACCAATGGACTTGCAGCGACCTGTGCTGGTTTGCTCTGTTTTGCTGTCTTTGCTTGTTCTGTTTGCCCAGCCGGAAAAGGGGAAAGGTTAGCAAGAGATGATGCTTTAGTGGGCCACCGTATGAAAATGCCACGCATCCTTGGATCGTTTCCCCTGTCCCTGCATCTAGCCCTGGTACATAGACCCACCGAGTACACATACCCAAAGGATTCAGGCTCTGGATGGCAGCATGCGAGGCTGTTGCTCTATTCTAGCCCAGATCCGCTTGGCTGAGGAAGAAACTGATGGACCAGTCTCGACCAGTTGCTACCAGCAATCGCACATCATAAACAAAAAAACAATTGGGGTGGTTCCGCAAAATGGCAAAGGCTTTTGAAGGCTCCACTGGACACCTGGACAAGAGGCATTCGGGTGCCGAAACCGAGATCAGCAAGCATGTGTGTCCGTGGGTTGCACATAGTGACACACATGAGCGCACGACAGGAGCTACTTTGGCCACGGCTGGCACCAATGACATCATGTTGCAGAACATTGCCATTTTCATTTGATTCCGGTCCGGTCCGGTTGGGGGCGTCCTGCGCCGCCGTCATAGGCTGCTCGGACATCTTCTACAACCCTGAACAACAGTGAAAAAATGCGGAACTGCAAGGTGCAGTTCTGCTTGCCCTTTCCTGTAGGTCCCGCCGCACTGAGTCCCGCTGTCTACCGCAGGAAGGCGCCTAGTCGCCCATGTCTATTGTCACATGGACGGCCTGATGAGCTGCTGAGTGCCCAGTGCTCCGTTTTGCCTGCAGGGTTTTAACGGTTTGGGTATTCTTTACATCGTGTGTGTGTGTGTGTGTGTGTCTGCAGTCCGCGAGCTATGGGACATGTCCCGTTGTGACTGTCCCCATTGTTCCCCATTGAACCCCCTGTCCCTGTCCCTCCCCCTCCATGTTGTGTGTGTGTAGCCACCCGGTTACGGGTGGCCTGCCAGCAACAAGATATGTAGTATGCGCTGAGACTGATCAACACATTTCCTCTGCTTTTCTCCCCGCGGTAGACAGCATGGGTTACCCAACGCCATCACCTGTGAGGCGTGAAGGATTGAGGCCACACGCATGGCGTGCATAGTGCATACACGCCTCCGGCACGCAGTACGCCCCGGAGGCACCAATTTGTTTCCTCCACCTGCAACTGCCTTTGAACAAATGCGGAACTGCAAGGTGCAGTTCTGCTTGCCCTTTCCTGTAGGTCCCGCCGCACTGAGTCCCGCTGTCTACCGCAGAAAGGCGCCTAGTCGCCCATGTCTATTGTCACATGGACGGTCTGATGAGCTGCTGAGTGCCCAGTGCTCCGTTTTGCCTGCAGGGGTTTAACGGTTTGGGTATTCTTTACATCGTGTGTGTGTGTGTGGGATCAAGAAGAACTGCAACCAAACTCAGCGCTGCACTTTACTGCATTTGTCAACAGACCAGAAGACGTCTAGGGTTGCTCTGCAGCTCCTGAGGATTTTTCTTTCACCGCTTTTCTTGCACTGTTCTTGTTTTTGCGGTTCTCATTGTGTGTGTGTGTGTGTGTGTGTGTGTGTGTGCAGCACGGGCAAACAGTGTATGTGATATCGCATTTCTCAGTTTGTTGTGTATACGTTTATGTTTCTGTGTGTGTAGGTGTGGGTGCGGGCACGCAGGCTGACCTCCCTCCCTCTCTCCTGCCCTTCGTCTGGCTTTTTGTGTCCATGTCTGTGTGTATGTGTGTGCTGCAACGTCAAATGTCGTGTGCAATACTTCGTCGCCCTGCTGTTGACTGCAGGATGCATTCTTCTGCTGCCACTTGGCAGTTACCTGAAGCTGAATCGGGAGAAATTGGACAACAAAGTGGTTGTCATGATCGGGGTCCTGATGGTCTTTGGGGTATTTATAGGCGTGGCATCCACTGTTCAGGCCGTCAATCAAATGGCTGGCAAAGCCCACGCTGAGCATTCCGTTGCGTCGAAGGGCTAGTTCGAGGCCCTTGAAGCAACTCCTGTTGTGGTCGGCGTTGCAATTCTTGACGGTGCGACGCCGTCAAACGGACTAAGGCAAGTCAAACTGGCTGACGCCAAGTGCACACTGTGTTCGACGCCTTTCACGTGGCTGCACTTCGTCTGCATCCCTGTCTCGGCTTCAAGGCAGAGTTTGCCCTCTGAACTGTGCAACACTGCTCCGGGGACACTGCCCGAGTCGGCCAGAGCATTACGGGGCTCCGTGTCTCGCCACGGGCCCCAGAGGGAGCACACTCAAAGCCACCACACTGCCATGAAAAGAACAGTGGCACCCGGCACACGCTAATGTCCTCGCTCCATGACCAGACGACATTATCATCTCCCGGCCCAGTGAGTAGGCAGCACGGCAGTACCATTCGAGGCAAAACGGGTAAGCGTTTCTGTATCGGCCCTAATCCTTGATGCAAAGGATTTGAGGCAAGTTTCCGCCCTTAAGTCGGCGCTTGTGCCCGACTGAAGAAGCCAGAAGTTGAAGGAATGGGGCTCCAAAAGTGCCAAATCCCCTCCTTTGGGGCCTTTTGAGGTTGCAGTCTGCCATCCGCATTCCCAGACGCAGAGATCAGGCGACACCCCTTTTGGACCCTGTAATTCGGTTTGGACGGACTGTGGCTTTGTTGGCACAGGTAAAGGGTCGTTGTGGTTGATGCCATCCCCTGAGCGGACGTGTCCGGTGGTCGATGGCCTTGGAGCTTTGAAGAAACGACCGTTTTTGAGTCCCCACTGAATGATGCGGACTGGAAATATTTCACACCCGTTAACCCCCCCCCCCCCCACCCTCCACACACACACACACACACACACACACACACACACACACACACCCCCTAGACACAGGTCTTTGACAACGTCGTGACCCAATATGCATGGCTTTGAGGGTTGGCAGAGGAGGTGTCTGAGACCGACGCCCTGACCAACAGACATTCGATAGCCTTTGGGCGAACTCGAAACAGTGAGACAGCCCTGATATTAGGAGTAGGGAGACAGCTGATGGCACACTCTGGTTCAATTTCAGCGTTTCGATGAAATGTTTATCGCCCTCAGAGCACCCCCCCCCCCCCCGCCCAGCCATTCCATGACCTTCCAGATAGCCCGGTACAATGGACCTGCACGTACCCCCAAAGTACATATCCACAGGAGCCCCCGGACTATTCAGAGGCCTGCGTGGTCTAACCCTTGGGGGATGGGCTTCAAAAGTCAGGATCTGCACTGGGCAAATTAGAGCTCACAGGGAAGAGCAGGCGGGTAGGCCTTGGGACAAGACTGAAGCTGCTGCCTCAAGCCACTCCCGGTTGCCTGCCATCGTCAACGTGCACCCAGCATTTGTCAGTGCCAACGCGTATCCTGCAAGATCTACACAACGGCGCAGTGACCCGTGTGGCGGCAGTGCATTTATGTTATACGCATGTTTATGGCACGGCCTTCTCTTATTACTGTCGGCCCCCCCCACTCCTTTGTGCAAACAACACCTCCCCCAAACAACACAATGTGTTCTTTGGGCACCTTTTGGAAGTCGTAAATACCAGCGGTCCCGTTTTCCGGTTGAAATGATTGTTTTTGCGGTGGTTTTGAACCGCTCCATAATTTCGTTGCTGACCTTCTCCTCCAACAGCGTTCTGCTTTGCTGGGCAGGGCCTCGGTGATTTGAGCTGTCCAACGCCCTTCACTAGGGCGACCCCAACCCGGCAAAACAGGTCTGCCCGTCGGTGAGTGGTACAGAATCCGTCGGGGAGCTGTGGGGTGCAGCGGGTTGAGGGGAGGGGTGGGGGGTGGCATGTGTTGCTGATTTGCAATGGGATTTCCGGGCTTGCTGTGCATTTGGCCTGTGTGAAGGGGTGCGGCACGCGGCTTCACGGATCAGTACACGGATTAGTACCCGGATTAGTACCCGGATTAGTACCCGGATTAGTACCCGGATCAGTACTCAAGTGTCCTGTGGTGCCTCTGCCATGGTCCGTGTAAAGGTGACGGCAAGGATGGCCACGACCCGCGTCGAGGTTCTACCTGTGTTCATTTGTGTTTATATTTTATTCTGAATGTCGGGATGCGTACGTGTGTCGGCACTCCTCTCTGCATTGTCACACTTGGTTTCATGGCGCACCCACATTGTCAACAGCCTCCAAACGCTCTGGACCGCTGGCCAACACAAAATCCAGATGTTCCTCTGCTAGATTCTGCTTTCAGTGAACGTACGGGCCGGTTTTCACAGATCCCTCCTCCACGCACCAACAATTCCCGTTTTTTGGGGAATGTACCCCTCGACGTCCCATCTTGTCGATGTCCACAACTCTGGGGGCAGGGGCTTTAGCGACCGCACAACATCCACCATGTTGTCAATAGATCTGCATGGAACATTTGTCGCAAACGCCAGGGGCGACCTGCTGCATTCCGCCTTGCCGCCGTTGTCGCCGACATACTGCGGGGCTTCTCCCTCCCCCAGAACTGTTCTTATGATATTCTTATGGTTTGTGTGTTCCTACCGCTGTGCCTAGGCAAAAGGGCAGATCTCTTCTTGCTAATGTTAGTAGCAGACGCATGACTGGCAGATGAGGTTGTGGTTGATGACGGTTAAGATGCTTCAACAGGTCATGGAGATCATGGTGGTGCAATGGAAGTTTTCTCTGACACTGAATGGTAGACGGGCCATCTGACTACCATGCAGCTCGGAAGAGTTGCATGCTTGGGGTCACATGAATTCACCTCAAACCTTGAGTTTTGAAATATGCCGTTTCCTCTGACACTGATGGGGTATCGAAGGAGCATTCAGATGGTGCATCCGAAGCCTCCCTTTTGCACCTGCACGTCAATTACGAAGCTGTGGAAACTGTTGTGGTGCGTACCAGAAATCCCCCCGTTTTTTTCCAACCCCCGCCCCCCGCCCCCCGCCCAATTTTATCCACCCCCCCCCCAAATTTGCACCATTTTGGTTACCAAAAAACACCAATTGGTACCATTTTTTTTTACCAAATAAACACCCAAGGCGTACCAATTTTTGCCTAAAAAAACCCATTTGCAGCTTTTTTTTTGCCACAAAAACCCCCAGTAAGCTTTGGGTTTTCTTTTTGGGAAGGTGTTGGGAATTTTTTTGGTGAGGTTTGGGTTTTTTTTTTGGAAAGAATTGGGTTTCTTTTGGGGTGGGGGGAGAACTAGGGTTTTTTTTTGGTAAGGTTTGGGGTGGGGTTTTGGTAGCATTTTTGGGTCGGTTTTTTTTGGTAAGCACCGGGGTTTTTTTGGTGAGATTTGGGGTTTTTTGGTATTTCAAACCCATTTCAAATGCCAGATTTTGGCCACAGACTCCAAACCCTCAAAATTTTTGTGGCCCCTTAAGTTGGGGATAGGGACTCATGAATCCACAAAGTAGTGTGGGCCCTGGAGTTGGGGATATGGACCCCTACGCTTCGGTGTGGCCCCTCGAGTTGGAGATATGGACTCCCACACTCCCTTGGGTTGGGGATGTGGACTTCCACGCCCTAGTGTGGCCCCTCCAGTTGGGGATATGGACACCCACACTTCGGTTTGGCCCATCGACTTAGGGTTGTGGACTCCCACGCTTCGGTGTGGCCCCTAGAGTTGGGGATATGGACCTCCGCTCTTCGGTTTGGACCCTCGAGTTAGGGATGTGGACTCCCGTGCTTCCGTGTGGCCCCTCGAGTCAGGGTTACGGACTCACACGCTTCGGCGTGGCCCCTTGAGTTGGGGATATGGACTCTCACGTTTCGCTATGGCCCCTCGTATTGGGGATCTGGACCTCCACTCCTCGGTTTGGACCCTCGAGTTGGGGATGTGGACTCCCATGCTCCGGTGTGGCCCGCCGACTTAGGGTCATGGACTCCCACGCTCCGGTTTGGCCCGTGGAGGTGGGGATATGGACTCCCACACTTCGGTGTGGCCCCTTGAAATAAGGACTTAGACCTCCACTCCGGTGTGGCACTCCCACGATTCGGTGTGGCCCCTTGAGTTGGGGATATGGACTTCCACGCTTTGGCGTGGCCCCTTGAGTTAGGGATATCCACTCTCACGTTTCGGTGTGTCCCCTTGTATTGGGGATATGGACCTCCACTCCTCGGTTTGGACCCTCGAGTTGGGGATGTGGACTTCCACGCTTTGGCGTGGCCCTTTGAGTTGGGGATATGGACTCCCACGCTTTCATGTGGCCCCTTGTATTGGGGATATGGACCTTCACTCCTCGATGTGGCCCCTAGAGTTGGGGATATGGACTTCCGCGCTTCGGTGTGGCCCCTTGAGTTGGCGGTATTGGCTTCCACGCTTCGGTCTGACCCCTCGAGTTGGGGATATGGAATCCCACGCTTCGGTCTAGCCCCCTTGAGTTGGGAATGTGGACTCTGGTGTGGCTCCTCCGAGTTGGGAAGATGGAATCCCACGTTGCGGTGTGGCCCCTCGTAATTGGGGATGTGGACACCGACGCTTCGGTTTGATCTCTCGAGTTGGGGATATGGACACCCATGCTTCGGTTTGGCCCCTCGAGTTGGGGATATGGACTCCCACGCTTCCGTGTGGCCCCTCGAGTTGGGGATATGGACTTCCACGTTTCGGTGTGGCCCCTCTAGTTAGGGATATGGACTACCACCGCCTCTCAGGTGCACGGCAATGAATGTGCGGATCAAAATGTGGCTAAAGGGGCCAGGATAGCACAATGGGAAGTCCTGGTATGTAACGAGGTTGCAGATATTTGGGAACAGTTGGTTCTGGAGGAAATGCCCGACTCATATGATTCAGATTCCAATCAGTTAGGGGGGTCGAACATATCCGATGAATCTAGGGGAGAGGGTGTGTTTGATGGTGGTTCTGATGAGATATTCCCACCCAAAAGCCCGGGGAAATCATGCTAGCAAGCTCCACGGGAGCAGGACAAGCTGACCACCCAGCCCATGAAACATGCGATGACTGCGATGCCGTGAACTCAAGGCGACATTCGGTCTGAAGAGCGATGCACGTATGCTTGTGTCCCGGGGGTACGCATTAGCTAAGTATCTGGCGCTTCATTCCCCCTGCTCAATGCCCATATATATTCATAATCCATCAAGAAGTAATTTCATGTGTCGTACGGTTGGGGAGTGGCCACGACCAGATTGAAGTTTACTTGGCTTCATCCCAAGGAACTAACTATGTGTCTCGAAAAGAAGAGAAATCCAAAAATATCAAAACCCAACTGCAGTTCCAACATGTGTGTTATGTGCCCAATGGCAACGCAGATGGCTTCTAGAAGGCAATGAGGTGGCACCCCAGGCTTGAAAGGTTCAACATGCTTTCAGGGCACACAATGCTATTGCATTGCAGCGCACCCAAGTACAAGGGTCCAAGATTGGCACTTAACCTTGGCCACAATTAGTTCACAACGTGCAACTTCAGCCGGGTGTAGCCGAACAAGAATCTGCACAGGGGAACAATGCACAGTTTCATGGCAAGCAAGGAAGGGAGCTGACCCATATGTGGTATTATTAGTTTGCTACCAATACTATTACTAATACAATAGAAACACCTTGGGGCCTCGCTTTGTGGTGGCTGAACTTTAGGCCAAGGAGGAGTAGAGCTACCACGCCTTTACCGGACAAAATTGGGCCCACTTGGGGTCCTGCAGCAGCGTACACCATGTCTGTAGCCTACTTCTCATTGCACAATGCAGCTTAGTCCTACAGCATACAAAATAGCAGCTAATGGCCCCTAGGAATGTCCATAGTGCCTTTGTAGAAACAAGGAAATTCGGATACGAAACTTTTTGACCCATATGGAGGCGATGTTTTTTTTTTAATTGTCATATTCCCCCAAGGGAGGGGGTGGTACAAACAAATGGGAATACCGCGAACTATTTTTTTCACCCCCCTCCCATGAGTGCCGACTGTTGTACCACCTGCAGCAATTAAGCTATGCGTGACCATTTTCAGGGGCCATGCTTCTCTCCATCCTTCTCTGCATTCTGATCACTGGCCTTGGCTTTGTGCTGCTGGCCCTCATCATATTCGCCACCGACCTCGCATTGTACCGCCCAACTCAGCTCGCGAAGCGGCGAGCACGCACGTGTGGCAACACGACATTCTCAGCCGACAAGCTCTCGGCGGAAGTGGATACGATCGTGATTGGCTCAGGGCCGGCGGGACTCAGCTGTGCGGCGACGCTCGCGCAATTTGGTGACCGCGTGGTGGTCTTCGAGCAGCATGCGGTCGTGGGCGGTGGCGCCCACACGTTTGTCGTCGAGGGCAAGACTCCCTGGCGCTTTGACGCAGGCCTCCATTTCACAATCCCGCCACACGAGCAGCTGCTGCAGCTCGTGTGCGGTACCACAGCGCCGCCGGTGCGCGTGAGGACGTGCGGTGCAGCGGATGGGGTGAGCGATCGCATCGTTCTCGGGGGGGACCTCTCGGTGCCTCCGCTGGACATCATCAGCGACACGCAGGTATGACTGTTGCTGCACATCCGGCAGTGGCACATGGAGTTTTCGTAAGGTGCAGGAGTTTTCTTTTTCTTTTTTTTTTTTTGGTTGACGGGACACCCGTCGAGGCGGTGAGCGATTAATCACGCTGTGCAGGAGAACAAGTAAAAGGAACACCCGAAATCGCAAATTCTTCGTGCAAAATTGCAACCCCCCCCCCCCAATTTTGCGCAAGCACGGCCTTTTAAGCACGAACACCCTGTGTTACCATCATTTGTTCTCTGTATGATCCCTCACTGCTGTGCGTACTGCCTCACGCCGTTCCTCCCACTAGTACCCTGTCTAAACAATTGGTTTGTGTTTGATGAAGCAGCCGACTGGTTGCTTCATCCATCATGTGGTCGGCCAATGTTTTGTACGAGGAGTGAGCTGTCCGCTTTCTGAGGTGGTGAGCACGATTAGCACTTGCAGACACTCGCATGGCTGACCAGAGTGGCAGGCCCTTGCCACGGCGCGGCACGCTCTGGGACGGCCACAGTGCAGCAGACTTTGGTGCTGCCACAGCCGCCAGTTGGCAGCAAGTGGGTCATGGTAATCGCTGTTGGAGCCACAGCTCTCTGGGCAGGTGAGCGCCGTACATTTCAGCGTTCCAACTGCAAGCCCCCCCCCCCTAACTCCAGTGATGCTTCCCTCCCCCCTTCCTCCCCCGGCCCCTCCCCCGCCACTACAGACGAGAGGACTTTCTGTTGGAAGGTACAGCAAAGGAGGTGTGCCTCCCTGCAGACGCATGGGATGGCACGCGGCTGACCACTCCTGATGCATCCGTCAGGGGCTTACACAGTCATTTGATCATGAGCCATGCCCCAAGTAGCAGCACAGGGCTGATCCACTCAGTGCACTGCTCGCTGGAAGGAGGGCCTGCACGGCCGTGTCCCAGTGTATGGTAGCACGGGCTTGGTCCGCTTTGACGCACTCGCACAGAAAGGAGCAGGGTCCGCTCTGATGCCCTGCTGTTCAGTGACAAGGTAGCATGTGGCTGACCACCCCTGGTGCGTCTGTGGACAGGAATGTGGATGTTGTCACAGACGCCCAGCCAAGTGGGGTGGTCAGCTGTATTGACTTGGTCCGCTCTGATGCGATGGCCTACCTCCCTTCCTCCCCTTCTCCCTCCAGAGCATTTGGAGAGGTGATGGGAATCAAGTGGTCAACAGGGGAGTGGGATCAGCTGGAGTGCAAAGTCCGCCA
The DNA here is from genome assembly GCA_964036045.1 of Eutreptiella sp. 'Long Island Sound 2002'. Classification (NCBI taxonomy): domain Eukaryota; phylum Euglenozoa; class Euglenophyceae; order Eutreptiales; family Eutreptiaceae; genus Eutreptiella; species Eutreptiella sp. 'Long Island Sound 2002'. The sequence goes on along the minus strand of OZ038389.1, from coordinate 40,731,188 downwards.
GGATGATTATGGCCAACACACCACCGGGTAGCATTGCCCAAGGTACAGTGTGTTGTGGGTGAGAGAGTGTGGAGGGGGCCAGTGCAAGATAGGGAGTATGTACAATGGGTACAGCAGCCGGTTAGTCACGATTGACATCCACCGAATGCAAAAACACTTCCCCCTTTTGCAAAGGGAAAAGCTGTTGGGACACAACAGCACAAAGGCTGGTGACAGGGGATAAGCTACGGTTCGTCATAACTGCCACTAGCACGGTACCCATCCGAGGAATGGGTCCACCAACACACACTATTGCCCAGCCCACACCTTCGGGACAAAGTGGGACATGTGATGCTGAGCGCAGGTTGCAAGGAATTGGGGTCTGGCATACAGTAGTGCCTTGGCTACAGTTATCCCCTTCATGAGACACTGAAAATTGTCTCAAGCCAATCCAACAACACTATGCCTACGGATGGCATTACACGGGTGTGTAAGCAAAGAAGGTGGGTCTGTATTTTATGGACTAGGTGACCTCCTACATGAAAGTTCTAAGGCGATCCATAGCGCCATCAAGAAAGCACCATGCATAGTACTGAGGGAGAACACCGGGCATCTCTCATGGTAAGGACAATTGGATGCAGCGCAGCACTGCCTTGAAAGTGCTAGAATTGTTTCAACGTGCTGGATTGCAAAGGCTCAACTGTGCAAGGAGGTTGCAGTACAACTCAATATTGTTGTAGCTTCGGAAAACAACGGAGGTAGTGTTGATATTCAAGTGCTCAGTATGGGCAGCATGGTTTGCATTAGAGACCATCTCCCATTCGCGATCGCCCCTTCCCACATTTTGCATACTAGAACTGTCATGTTTAGGCCCTTGGATGGAGGAAATACTGGTGGTGAGTGTACAAAGGCCTGCGGCGAAACTCAAACTGCGGCGAATGACATCGCATGCTATATTGAGACCCCTGTCTCACTGCCATCTGTGTGGGCCAGGGAATGAGCTGCCATTACACCCATCGCATCACCAACGGCGAGTATCATGGGTATTGAAGGGATGTTTTCATACAAACTATGACCACATTGGGCTATGTGTACATCACATTGGCATCCCTGCCGAGGAACTTTGATATGCTCCCTTGTCATCGCCAACTGAACTGTGTGTGACCCTCCTCGAACTGCCGATATTTGTGTGTGTGCGAAAAGTGGGGTGTCCATATTGCATTGTCCATATTGTCCATATTGCATTACATGGCAACACAAATATGGTCCGTGTCAATATTGTGGTGTCATCTACTATTTGCTCGCAGGTGGATGACCTCCCCATTCCGTTGCACCCTCTAGCAATAACAATGAATTCCATATGTACAACAACAGCTGCATGCCTCCTCCTTGGACTGCCCCCCAAGGATAGTGTATGCCATCGATACACCTATTGCAACAGAACATAGCATTTTACATAAACTGTGCTGCTAGTTCCATGCCCAACTTGGTTGTGGTGTGTGCTGCACCCGGTGTTGAAGTAGCACCCTGTCTGTACATGGCTGCTTTTTCTCCAGTTGAAGATAGAGGGTTCCACCATAAAAACCCAGCCGGGTGTTTCTGCCCGCCTGCCTCATTGACTGCCTGCCTGCCTGCCTGCCTGACTGACTGACTGATTGGCTGACTGTTAGCTGAATTGACTAACTCAAGTGTTCTAGCACTCTCTTCGAGGTGCCTTGCCGGAGGCAATAGAATTTGGCTTCGGCACCTTCGACGCCAAAAGGATTTAAGCTTAAAAAAATTCTGCCTGCCTTCGGCGGGGACCATAGGGGGACTCTAGGAGGAGGGGGGTCCCAGGCAAACCCCCCTGCCACCCCCCCCCCTCCTCAGACCCCCGCCCTTTCGCACCTTCTAATTCATCCCTGGGGATGGGTACGCCAGCAATAACGGGGAACAGTACGGTGTGGGGCAGATTCCAAAGTACCTTTGATGCCTTCCTGTCTGCCCACTTGGTTGCCTGCCGGGGCCTCTCTTTATTGCAGTTGGCACAGGAATTGTGCAGCCGTTTCCCGGCGCATGCCGCAGACATCAAGGCCTATTTTGCGCTGGCTGAGCGTGTGCAGCTGCGGTTCGCGCTGTGGCTGGCATCAGCCATGCTGCCAATGGCACTGCGCCTCGCGCTGCTGCGGTCGCCGCTCTTCGCGATTTGGCGTCGGTGGGCCGGGGTGACGGCTGAGCAGGCGCTCGACACTGTAATGCCGGGCGAGTCAAGCAACACGAAGCAGCTCAAGTCCTTCGTCACGGGGCTGTGGCTCGATACGGGGTCACCCCCCAGTCGCTTGTCTTTCTGGTTGCAAACAGCGGTTTTTGGCGGCTTCCAGAAGCTCGGCACCGCCTACCCCGAGGGTGGGCCTCAGGAAATGGCGTTGTCCATGGTTGAGGCCATCGAGGCGCGCGGCGGCGCAGTGTTCGTGCGCGCGCCGGTCAGCGCCATCCAGCTGGACGCCTCAGGGGCCGCAACGGGTGTGGTTCTCGACGACGGCACTGTGGTGCGCGCGCGGCGCGTGGTCTCCGGCCTTGGCTACCGCGCGACGTTGCGCCTGCTCCCAACGAAAGTCGCACCAGCCCGCCCACTGCGAACGCGGCAGTCGACTGGGTTCGTCATGGCGAACATTGCTCTTGAAGGCACAGCAGAAGAGCTCGGCATCACCTCCGCCAATCTGTGGCTGCAGCCTGCTTCGGCAGACAACGGGTGCTGCCTTCCCCCCAGGTGCAGGTTCTCAGGTCCATGCAGGAGCAACTGGCTCAGCCCCCCACGCCCCCCAGAAAAAGAATCACGTGGGCAGAATGCCGCGGTTGTGAGCAGCGGGAAAGACCATCCGCTCTCACCCACAACGCTTCATTATCCCCCCCCCGACCCCCGCGCCCCCCCTCGACCCCTTCCCGCACTATTCACGAACATTTTCAAGGCCGGATGCCGAACCCCAAACCCAGGCCCACCGCCAACGTGCGCACGTGCACGTGGGACGAGGTGCCTCCATGTATCTGCACTGACGTGGGGAGCCGGACCGGGGGGAGATCCGTTTGGGGGGTCTATGGACCAATGTGGCGGGTGTCCCATGAAGACCTCCCCACGTACACACTTCGACCACAACGACCCACAGCCCGGAGGCACGCCTCCACAAAACACGACGATGCACTGTAAACCGGAAGTACCGAGCAAACTTGAAGAATTTGAAGAGCTAATTAATTCTGGGCTAGATCGTGCGTATAAAGTTAGTCCCACGCAAAAAAAAAATTAGACACGAAAAAAATATTTCCAGCGGTACAATCAAAAGGACGACGCAAAAATCAGAATAATCGCAAAAATTTGATTAATCCCACGCATCAAGTCACGGGTATTTTCCGTTCCAGGTCTCTTTTGTGTGTTCTCCTTCTTGTGTTCAGTCCAATTGGATGCACTAGTTTTGTTTGTGAGTGCAAATTGGAAAAAGAATCGCAAATAAAATTTAATTTTTGGCTGGCCATTCAAATTTCTGTGCGATTAGAAGGTGGAGGCCTTCGCAAAAATGCAGGTCTCGCAAATTTTCAAACTTTGCTCGGTACCAACGGTCAGGGCAGGCTCCGGCACGAGAGGGCCACGGGGACCTCCTCCGCCACTGACATCCAAAGGGCCCAGCGGCGGTCGACGTCCCCCGTCCCCACCGCCGCATGCCAGCGCTGCTGCAGGGGGTCCACGAGCCGGGACACGAGCCGCGCCTGCTCGGCGGACTGCCGTTGGTAGGGGGGCCACGGGGCGCGGCCGGACAAACTTCAGCACCCCCCCCCCCCGCCCATGGTGTGACCCGGCGCCCCCCCCCCCCCCCCCCTGCCAGGCACGCCCCCCCCGCGGCGAGCGCGCGCCTACACACACAGGCACGGCGGTATCTCCCTCTCGTCAGCGCCTTGACGAGGTACGGGGGTCGTCAGCAGTCTGGACGGCTGTGAGACCAGACAACTAGAGGGGGGTACCCAGTCGAGCCGGTGAGGTACGGGCACACTGGCCGTGGGTTGCCACCTTTGGCGCAAGCCGAGCCCCAACCCAACCCAACCCAACCCCCCCAACGCCCCCAACCAGAATGAGCAGCGGCGAGAGGCCAATAGCCGCCGCCCAAGGCAAACAATCAGATACCGAGGCCTTGTGCCACCCCCCCCCCCCCCCGGACACACATCTTCACTCATATGCACCCACTCTGCAGTCGATGGGGGTGGCTCAGAGGGAACAATGTGCTGCGCCGGAGCCACTCCGGCCTGCCCCCGGTTGCCCGCTTGAACAGGTACGACGCAATCCGGGGCATCGACGCGTTCTTGGCCGATCCCCTCGGCGTCCCACCCGACCACATCCCGATGGGCATCACATTCCCGTCCGCCAAGGATCGGAGCTGGGCGCAACGCCACCCCAACGCGCAGTGCTGCCAGATCCTGGTCCCCACCGAATTGGCCTCCTTCGCAGCCCACATCCCCGGACAAGATGATCCCCCACTCGACCCCGGCGCCGCCGACGGTGCGCGGGGCGACCTTTCGGCCGCGTGCGGCGAGGCGACGGGGTGGGCGCGGCATGCACCGCCGCACGCGCTGCGGCGTGACGCAGGGGCGTACAAAGAGCTGAAGGCCAAGTGGGAGGAGCGGCTGCTCGCGCAGCTTCACAGGTAGGCCCCCCCTCTTTCACCCCGGGTCTCTTGATTCGTGGTTCTCTTGACGCCTGGCCCCGCATCGGAGCGGGAAGTAGGGGTCCGACTGGAGTAGTTCTCGTTCAGGGTTTTGCTTAGTGTCCGTCCTACCCCACGGGGGGGGGGGGGGGTGGGACATTTGTCGGTCTGTGGGTATGCCAAAATTCTGGGTGGGTGGGTCCCTGAATTAACCCCCCCCCCCCAGGGTGGGTAAGCAAAACCCTGTTCTCGTTCCTGCTCGTGCAAAACCCAGAAAATGAAGGAAAACCAAGTGCCGTCCGTTTTGCCCCTTCGAGTGGACCGGCTCCGGAAGATCCCGCCGGGCAGCCCCGTCAGATCACGGCAGTCTTCCGTCGTGCCGTCCGCATGGACACAAACATCGTTCGGTCGCGTGTGCGTTGTGCCTATTGAAAGGCGTGCTTTGCGCCGAGTGTTGTGCACATTGGCCTCTCCTTTGTGGCTCACCGCCCCGTCCCCCGCTCCCGTGCATCTGCATCGATCCCAGACCAAGCCGTTCATTGTGCTCCGCCGGTCGGTCGTCTTCGGGGACGATGGCATCCATGAGGCTCGGGGCCGGTGCTTGGACGCGACACCCCTCCACCCGCTGATCCCGCCCCAGTCGCCTGCGCTCCCGTGCCCCATGCGCCCTCATGTCCCCTGCCCCTCGCCCCGTGTCCCCACCGCTCGTGTGCCGCTCGCGCTGAGAGTGCGCCTGCCCTTTTCTTGGCCTCGTGCCCTTGGCCGTGTGCACAGGCACTTCCCCAAGACCACCGGTCGTGTGGTGTTCTGCGATATCTCTACGCCCCTCACGATCGAGTACTACCTCCGCACCGGCGGAGGCGGCGCCATTGGCCTTGATGTCACCCCCGAGCGCTTCGTGGACGCGGAGGAGGTCGCGGCGCTGGACATAGACTTTGTTGGGGTCAAGGGGCTGTGGTTTGCGGGGCAGGACGCGCTGATGTGCGGGCAGGTCAACGCCGCCGCGACGGGGCTGCTCTGCGCGCTGCGCATGCTCGGCCCCCTGCATTGGCCTTTCTTCGCGGCGCGTGCCGTCCGGCTGCTCCTGCCGCCTCTGATCGAGCGCTGGTGCAAGAAGGGGAGCGCAGGAATGTGAGAGCATGAGGTAAGGCTGGTGCTACGGTGCCGTGGGCGTCAGGAATGCGCGGGCCAGCGCTAGGGCAAGGCAGCGCAGGGAGGCGCCAGCGAAGAACAGTGAGAAGGAAGTGCGGCTGGGGGAAGTTGATGGTCAGCGTGTCCTCACGCAGGGTACGCCACGCAACGCAGTCGTAATAAGGCGGTGACAGACTGGCGGTTCATTGACCGCGGTTGTGGTAAAGCGACGGTGGGGAGCGGTTTGCGGACAGCCGTTGCAGTTGCTGTCGCTTACCAACCGACAGCAACTGCTGTCGGTGAGCGACTACTGTTGCCGCTCAGAAGGTCCAGGTCCTCTGTTTTCGGTGCGAAGGAAGGCCCTCCGTACGCCCGTCAAATGATATGAGAAGACTCTATGTAGTGCAGACGGAGAGGTGCGGGGAGGCTGCACGGCTGCCAACGTGCGATGTCCGACCCTCGTTGCTGGTTTTTATGGTGTCGTTGGCAGGCCCCAGGCTGGGGGGTGCACAGCCCCACCCCCAGCCCAGAATGCATTTTCCCCAGGTCGCAAAGCCCACTCTCAGCCCGCACAGGGGCCGCTGAGGTCACCCTCTGCCGGTCACGAAGGATGAAAAGAGCGCCGAAGGGCCTGTACAAAATGTGCTACTGGTGACTGTGAGGCACATGGGCGTTCTCCCATAGCCTCTCTGTTGAACCCCCCGCCCCCCCTGTGAAGAGCACCCTTCAAACTTCACGATTCTGGGAATGACTGCATGTGAGGGCTGCCGGCGCAGGCAGGTGAGTGGATAGCAGGCAGGGGGCAGGGATGCTGCAGTGGCGACCGGTGGGGCGACCATTCCACCCGCCCTCACAACACTGAAAGGTCACTCACTCTCCTGCCGTACTCTCATTTGGACGGTGGACGGCTGCGGGTGGAATAGCTGCCCTTGGCGTCAAACTTTGAGCCACATGTTGGTTGATTGCTGTCTCTAGCCAAATTAGATTTGCAGGTTTTGATATTTTGGGCTCATTTTGGACAAATTTTGATATGTATGTGACATGACAATCCATGCATCTGCGACGAAAATTGAGGCACGCAGGACGGAATTTGAGGCATGCACAGTGAAGCAGTTACTCGTCTACCACTTGTCTCACCCTTGTTCCTGTACCATTGACTTTCCCATGTATATTCCAGGTGAGGTGGTGTTTTACTGGTGCTCTGATGACGCCCTTGTTGCAGCCACTATTTTGGGTCCTGGTGCTCAGTCTGATACAGTGTAGATGGGATACAAACGGAACCAAATCATGAAATTCCAAAGTCAGCCATGGGATGCGCCACACAGAGTACTGAATGTTGCCTTTATAACATCACTCGTGAGCGATGCTCGTTAATGGCTGCACACAGCTAGCAATCAGAAAGCACCTTAATGTCTCACGTGAGATGCTGGAGTTTGACGGCAAGGGGCCACGATGGCAACTCTACGAATGGTCAACAACAGCGCCTGCGTTGCAAGGCAGGCAGTTTGTTGTGATAAGGATGGAGGGTTACAATGAATTTGATGATGATCCAGACATGTGTCAATTTGAACAAGCTGTGACACACGGCACCCAAACAGAATGGCACGATAGTACACTTGTGACCCTTAAGCTGAATAACGACGAAGCACGTTTGTCCGAATCTTCATGGATGAGTGCTACCCTGGTATGGAGGCGACGTGGGATCAGACAGACTGCAATTGTATTCTCTACATATCACCATCCCTAAACGGCAGAAGTTATCCCACTAGTACCAACATCCGAAAATCTGACAGAGGGTGCACCCAGGTGCAAAGTACACAAGGATACTGCTTCAGGATTTGCCCCCCACCCTCCACCCCCTACCCCTCCACGCAGATTATTAGGTCAGTTTCAACAAGACCACCAAACCCCTAATGGATTGCGGGTGCAGGCTGCGACAAAATGGGAGGTGCCCAGAAGGAAGGGGGCGGGGGGAGTCAGTATGAACCTGGGAGAAGTCAGATAGATCTCCAATGGAACACATATCCTGGTTGCAATTTTAGGATCGGTTCCAATTGATCATTAACCATGGGTGCTGGTGGGAGACCTTCATCAACTGGCCAATGCAAGAAAGACCGCACCAAGAACCACACAACGAACGCGCATAACGACACCATTCATGATCGCACAACCAATAATCATTTTGGCAATTTTTACTTCAGCAGCTGCATTTTTGTCATTTTAGGCCCATTTGGCCATTTTCAGGTGGCTGCATTTTTATTCCTTTTGGTCATTTTGGCCATTTTCAGGCCTGCATTTTTATTATTTCCGGCCATTTTTGCCATTTTCAGGGGACTGCATTTTTTTGTTATTTTTGGCCATTTTGGCCATTTTCGGGAAGCTGCGCTTTTAGTATTTTCGGCCAGTTTGGGGGGCGGCTGCATTTTTATATATTTATTTTCATTTATCAAAGATTTGAATTCATTCAAAGATGAAGCTGTTGTGGAGAAGGTGCACGTCAGTTTGTAGATGGTGCAAGTCATTTTAGAGAGGTGTACCTGACGATCAATAAAGGCAAAAGAAAGCACCCAGCAGCCTACAATGCGGCTATCAAAGATGCCCACTAAATTAGCTCCAAAGTCGGACCGACAAAATTAGTTCAGCTGCGGGTCATGCAGTAGAAGGTGCAGGTCAAACCCGGGATAGTGCTTGCTAGGAGGCAATCAAAGTAAAAAAACTTGGTTTTTGGACTTGTCCTCCTTTGTCTTTGGAGCAGTTCATTCGTATTCAGCGTATCAATTCAAAGAGCAATGGCATCGGAAATTTCGGCACCTCTTTCTGCCCATGCCCACTTTTCTCCGATTTCTCTGGGCCGATTCCCCAGGTAGCACACACAAGCATTGTGTCGTCCCAATATGCTCTGCTGCCCATTTGTGTGGCTGCGGGGAACCCACTGCAAGAGCTGTCGTCGGGCAACCCAATCGTTGTGTGATTTTGTAAGTTTTCTCAAAATAGAGCCCAACCAACACCGCCTACGGTGGATTTGCAGTATATCCCACTCGCCATTTTCAACCATCTCTACCAATAGTAAGTGATACGTCCACATATTAGCAGCCGAAGATTCGCAAGTATCAAGTAAGGAGCTATATTCTTCTCTAGATGTGCACATACCATGTACACACAACTATTGGCATCCAATCAGATTGCAGTATGTCACATCTTTCTGCATTCAAAAATTGCCTTATCGTATCCAAATGGTGGATTCCTTGTAACAAGTCAGCTCGCAGAAGGTACACTTTTTTTTTCAAAGGTGAAGCCAGTGTGGAGAACTTGCACGTCGGCTTGCAGATGCCGCGGGTCCCATTTGAGAAGATGTAACCGACGATCAGTAAAGGCTAAAGAAAGCACCTAGCAGCCTCTGATTCGACTATCAAAGATGCCCACTAAATTGCCTGCAAGGTTGGACTGACACAATTGATTCGGCGTGGGTAGTGCAAGTACAGGTGCATGTCAAACTGGGGATAGTGCTATAGAGATACTCAAAGTAAAACGTCTGAATTTTTGGACTCGTCCACCTTTGGCTTAGGATAAATTCATTCTTATTCAGCGTATCAATTCAACGAGCAATGGCATAGGAAATTTGGGCACCTCTTTCCGTCCATGCCAGCTTTTCTACGATTTCTCTTTGCCGACGCCCAAGGTAGCACACACAAGTATTGCGGTCTGGCAATATGTTCCGCGGCCTATTTGTCTGGCTGCGGCAAACTTCTTCAAGAGTGCTCATCGGGCAACAGAACTTTGATGTGATTTTGTCCGGGTCCCTCAAAATAGAGGCCAACCAAAACCGTCTACGATGGATTTTTTGTTTGTCCCACTCGCTATTTCGATCCATCTCTAGGAACAATAAGTGATATGCCCGCATATTAGCAACTGAAGATTGGCAAGTATCAAGTAAGGAGATATATACTTCACTAGCTTTGCACATACCGTCTACACATGGCAATTGACATCCAATAAAAATGCCATATTCCATACATCTTTCGGCATCCAAGAAGTACCTTATCCCTCGCCTGCCTCCTCCTCGGCTCAAGCGGAGGGGCGGTTGACGATTGCGCCTGCCCCCCCACGTCCTCCTCCCTCCGCACTGGGAATGGCCTTAGGGGGCTGGATTGCCTCCTCCTCTTCTCCCTACGCTCCTCCCGCCCAGCCTGCCCAGGGGCCCCCTCATCCCGCTAATCCTGCGTCATTCCCCTCTTGGGGTCCGTCTCCCGCTCCGCGCCGCCTCTCTTCCTCTCCGCCAGCCCCCTCCAAAACTCCTCCCTCTCTTGCCGCCTTTCTCTCTCCGCGCTTTCCCCATCCGCCTGATCTATGAGCTCCCTGAGGCACAACCCTCGCTGGTCCTCCGGGAAGCCCTCAGGTAGGCGTTGGTGCGTAGGGCAGCTGGGGGCCGACTGCTCGTGCGTCGCCGGGCGGCGGCGGGACCGGCGCTGTTGGTGCTGCCTGTTGCCATGGGGCCGATGCCGGCTATGCAAAGACAAGCAGCGGTGGCAACAACGTGGCAGGTTTTTCTGGGTCAACGAAGCCAAAGAACCACAGTCAATGGCACCATCAGCTGCACACTCGTCCAATCCCCTCTCTCTCTCTTCGAACGGTTGACGAAATCCGACTGAGACAGCCTCTTGGTCAGTTTTGCAGGTACTCCGGTTCCAACAACGCGCAGCTCGTGCAGCCCCCCGTGGCGGGGCCTCTGGTGCGGGAACGTGCAGGTCTAACCCGGGATAGTGCTTGCCAAGAGGTAATCAAAGGGAATAACTTGGTTTTTGGACTTGCCGACCTTTCTCGTAGGAGCAATCCATCTTTATCCGTGTATTAATTCAAAGAGCAATGGCATAGAAACGTTCGGGACATCTTCTTGGCCATGCCCACTTTTCTCCTTTTTTTCTTAGCCGACTCCCGAGGTAGCACACACAAGCCTGGTGTTTTTGCACTATGCTCCGCTGCCTACTTTACAGCTGCGGAGAAGCAGTGCGAGAGCGGGCGTCGGGCAGCACAACTGTGGTGTGACTTTGTCAAGTAGTGTGTGCTGCACTTCATTGCACATCATCAGGGCTACAACAAACAGCCCTCAGCTCTAAAACGCAAAGGCAAGGGTCGGTTTTGCAGAGGGCAAATGGTGCGACAATTAGTGCACCGGTGGTGTATAACACAACACAAGACGGTGTCCCCTCTCAGCACAGCTGGCACCTTGGACAAGAGAACGGACCAACACAATTGATTCAGTTTTCGGTCATTGCCGGAGAAGGTGCCAGTCAAATCGGGGATAGTGCTTCCCAAGAGGTAATCAAAGTAATAAACTTGGGTTTTGGGCTTGTCCACCTTATGTCGTAGGAGCAATTCATTCTTCGTCAACATGTCACTTCAATTAGCAATGGCATAGGAACGTTGGGCACCTCTTCCCGTCCCTGCCCACTTTTCTCGGATTTGTCTTAGGGGACTCCCAAGAGCACACACAAGCCTTGTGTTGTTCCAGTATGCTCCGCTGCCTATTTGTCTTGTTGTGGGGGACCACGGCAAGAGCGGGTGTCGGGCAACGCATTTGTGGTGGCATTTTTTTAAGTTTTCTCAAAATAGAGCCCACCCAAAACCGTCTCACGATGGACTTTGTGTATACACCGCTTGCTATGTTCGACAATCTGCACCAACAGTGATTGATACGTCCACATACTAGGAGCTGAAGATTGGCAAGGATCTCGTAAGGAGGGAAATCAAGGTTGGACCGACATAGTTGATATCGTTGTAGGACATTGCATGAGAAAATGCAGTTGGAATTCGGGATAGTGCGTGCCACAACGTAATCAAAGCAATAAACGTGGGTTTCGGACTCGTCCACTTTTGTCGTACAAGAAGTTCATTCTTCATCATCTTATCCATTCACCGCGCAATGGCACGGGAAATTTTGACACCTCTTCCCGTCCATGCCTGGTTTTCTCTGATTTCTCTCAGTCGACTCCCGAGGTAGCACACACAAGCATTGCGTTGTTGCATTATGCCCCGCCGCCTATTTGGCTAGCTGCAGCGATCCACGGCAAGAGCCGACGTCGGGCATCCCAACTGTGGTGTGATCAAGGTCCCTCAAAATAGAGCCCACCCAAACCCATCTCACGATGGATTTGGTGTATATACCACTCGTCATTTGAGACCATCTCTACCAACACTAATTGATGCGTCCGCATATTAGCAACTGAAGATAGGCAAGTATGAAGTAAGGAGTTCTTGTCATTCTTGTGCACATACCACCTTCATTCAAAGGTGAAGCCCCTGTAGAGGAGGTGCCCGTTAGTTTGCGGATGGGTGCAGATCACTTGGAGAAGGTGTAACCGATGATCAATAAAGGCAAAAGACAGCACCCAGTAGCTTACAATGCGACTATCAAACATGCCCACTAACTTCCCTCTAGACCGACACAATTGATTCAGTCGTAGGCCAACCAGGAGAAGGTGCATGTCAAACGTGGGATAGTGCTTGCCATAAGGTAATCAAAGTAAAAATGTTCATTTTTGGACTTGTCCACCTTTGCCGCAATTCATTCTTCTTCAGCATATAACTTCAAAGTGCAATGGCATAGGCAATTTCGGCATCTCTTCTTGTCCATGCCCACTTTTCACTGATTTCACTTAGTCGACTGCCGAGGTAGCACACACGCATTGTGCTGTTGCAATATGCTCTTCTACCTATTTGTCTGGCTTTGGGGAACCACTGCAAGAGCGGGGTTCTGGCAACACAACCGTGGTGTGAATTTGTTAAGGTCCCTCAAAATACAGCCTAACTAAAACGGTGTACGATGGATTTTGTGTATATCCCACTCGCTATTTGAGATCATCTCTACCAACACCAATTGATACGTCCACATATTAGCAACTGAAGATTGGCAAGTATCAAGTAAAGAGTTATATCCTTCACCATCTATGCACATACCACCTACCCACAACAATTGACATCCAAAGAGAATGGACGGAGGGAAACGGGCTGTTAGATTTGAATACAATCTGCAAAATAGCTTTGGATACCAAATGTGCGACCGGTGTTGACCAAGAGCCTTACGCCGGAAAGATAATTTGCAGAGTATCATCATCTTGACTCCCAAGGCGTGGATGGCACGGTTTTGTTCGCCGCCGGTATGCATATATGCCTCCTGATACAAACCGCATGGCATGGCTGAGCAAACATCCTCGGCCTAGGTAGCCCACTTTGTCCTGCATGACGTCTTGAATATTCCATCGTCTGATCTACGCATCATGTTGAATGCAGAACACCATACCTGTTCTAGGGAAATAGTTGGCAAAGCTGGTGTGGGCAGCCCTCGGCTTTGCTTTGTCCGCCCAAGGCCATGGCGGAGTATACTCTTTCTTCTGGGGCAAGGCACAGGGTGTGGGCATAGGCAGGTCAAAGCCCGGGAGGTTGCGAACACCGCCTAGGTCTATGCTACTCTTGGTATTCCCAATAAACCATTAATGGATGCATTTGCCAAGCGCAAAAGCAAGCTTACGGACCTCAGTGCCCTATCCCTAACACTTCTTTTACTCTACTCAGCATGATATCTTATTCGCATGTCATGCCAGATGGAGCATGCAGGCGGCAACACATGCTTTCCCTTGTACCCATGTTGAAATAGGTTCGGGATGCTTTTCAGGGGACATAATTCAAAGTTGATGATCCAAATAAATAGGGGAAGCCTCGTGCGGGGAAATAGATTGGGGATACATAAAGTGCACCAACACGATTTTTGTAAGGTAAGGAGTAGCTATAAAATGGTAGCACAACATGGTGAAATGCAACCAAATATGCTCAACGATTATTCGACTCATACTGTTAAGAGAGGCACATGCATCCACCGACTATTTGTGGTGCATTAAAAACCATTGTCCAATTCCACCATGCTGATATCTCAAAGTCCTTAGGGCATAGATGGGACGAAGCTTTGCGGGCTGTGCACTATGTGCAATGATGGCCAAATTTCAAACCCAATGAGCAACATACAATTTTTTTGGCCCCCGGTCTTCAATGGATTTGCACAGATTGGCGTCGCAGCACTTTCGTGCCATTGTGGACCACATGTTATGGCCATTAACAAAGTTCACCCAAACGTAGTTCAAGGTTTTAGCAGGCAATAGTTTTTATTCTTTGGAGGGTAAATTTTATTTTACATTGCCTGACTTACGGATAATTTTATGAACATTTTAGTATTCAACTCACTAGATCGGCAGAATCACCCTAAGGAAGTCTACACCGGCATTGCATGGAAAGATTGAGTACCCAAGTATGCATGGATGAATGCAGATAAGACGAGGCTGCATTCTAATCATTATGTAAACAGGATTTAATGCAAACCATGTTGTCATTTTGCAAGCACCCATTTCTTTATTCTCAACAAGTTTGCACAATTGCTGGTGCATTCAATTGGTGCAAATTCTGATTTGCTACTTCACAGCTCCGTTGGGTGCATTTTCTACATTGATTTAAATTCACTGACACTTTGTGGTTTTTTTCAACATACTTTTAAAATTGTCGAGTACCTGTGCGAGTTTTTAAGCTACATTGCGTACAAATAACACAACAGCAAGTGCATCCGGACGCAAACATTGTCTAGTGGACTTCATTTTGTTGCCATTTTCCGCTGCATTGGATTTGTTGTCCTTATGTCGCACTTTGACTATGGTCATTGTTTTGTAGCTTTGACGTACTGCCACGTTCATGTCACTCTCTGAGTATTCTAAGCATAAAACAACCACTTGGCTCCCAACCAAGCAAATGGTCTTCAAACAACCACCATATCTGAAAAGTGCGCACCTCTAATGAAATTACTCAGCCAAGCCACTCCAAAGAGAGCCACATATCGGGGCTTATAGCCATAGGCCGACGACAACCAAGTTGGCCACTGGCACCTGCAAAGGAGTCATGCCACACACGGTCCAAAACGTGTGGACAAAGTCTCTGCCTACAGAGCACGGCTCTCCTCCAGCATACCATCAGCGCTGCTACTACTGCTGGTGATCTCCTCATCGGAAAAACAAGCATCCTTGTCAATGTACTCCCGGAACAAACAGCACCACAGGTAGTGGCGCACTGGAATATCATAGACTGATACACACACCACCCCCCCCGCCCCCCACACAATGCATTTGCTTGTTTTTTAATTAGGTCACCCCCCCCCCTCCACACACAATGCAGCCTTCAGTGTACTGCCACAATTGCCCCCACCTGTGCCACCAAAACCAAGGGACCGTTGAGTGTGTAAGTGTGGGCGTGACTTGAAACCACTGCATTTCTGCTTTTTGGCTCACTCTTTGTGCTGTACTTGTGAGGCTTGCCCTTCAACCACTCGGTGGAATGGGCTAGTAAGACTCGGGTTGTACATAATTTGGGGGAGATACACATGAAAATGCCATGTATTGGTGTTCTTGAACCACTCCACACACCATGTGTAGGCTTTTCGAGGGGGTAGTCAACAGTCCTAGTTTTATGTGTCCCCATGCTTTCTAATTTCTATCCAACATCCTAGGAGACTTTTGTTTAATTGAGTAGGCAATAGTCGCACAATGCTTTCTGGTTTTCTGATCTAAGAAGTCGCCGTCGGCCCAAATCAAAAGTTGCTAGATGATGCTCCCATTTTCGTAGCGATAGACGAATTGTCAAGTCAAGGTGTCCGTTCTTTTTTTTTTTTCTGTAGTCAACACCCTCAAATATCATTCAACTTTTTTTCATCTTTCAACCGTTGTATGTGAGGGTCTTCTTGTGCCTCCTTTTGGTATTACATTGATGGTTCGGAAGTTTGAGGATGGTATTTTGTGTGGATTTTTCGGTGGCCAAGAATTTAGTGGAAACAAACTTCACGTATGCAACTATAGATCTATAATTAGGGTCTTGGAGAAGGCGCACCTCGATTGCAGGGACATGTATTACATGCACAATAGGCTTGCAACACCACGAGGGGCGGGGGCCACCTGGCCCGGTACTTGTATTGGACCCCCTAGGGTCCTCCCTGCGCCCCCGGATTTTCAGAGATAGTGGGTTGGGGGGCATGGCGCGAACGGCGCCTCTTTTTTTTGTGTGCATGCTTCTTTTCCATAAAACCATCAATGCTTTTGAGCGCCAAATTAAAAAGACAGGGCACTATACAAATGTCGTTTGTTGGGAAATGACGATCTTGCATTCGTAGCAATACCCCAGCCCAAGTGCAGTACTATCAAGGGCATATCGCCGGTTGTTACATAGTGCGGACTTTCTTTTCCTTCCCCGTTTTCTTTGTATTTTCTTTCTTTCTTTCCCGCGCTTTGGTTTGTTTGAGTTGGTTTGGCAAGGGAAGTTTATCTTCCATTGTAGTCTAGTTTGGGAACTTCCCTAGGTGAGGGTAAACTGAGGCCTAGAGCTAGGATACTTAATGTGTCCGGTCCTTGTCCTAACCCACTCACGCCCGTACACGCCGGTCCGCGCCAGAAAAAACAAAGCACATCAAAAGTTATAGCACATAACACAACCGGTCTCAGTCCTCCCGCCCACCCAATTAAGACCTCCAGTGTAGTAGTCAGTCACAGTATGTGTGTGGGCGTAAGAGGCACTTGAGATATTGGCAACATATATATCATGCTCTCCTTTGTATACTACTAACCATCCACAACATCATATACGAAAACAATCAGCCCTTGCATATACACGAATCATGCTATCAGGCCAATATGTACTTCTCCTTGATGTCAACAAAGAGTTTGTACTAACAAGTGCCCCATGGGCGTACAGAGAACTCCCATAACACACACATATCATTCCAAAAATTTACTAAGCAGACGGAGTCGGTACCTCAGAAGCGAGAACATAGCAACCTTGAGGCACATTGTACATAAGGCACACATACTACATCCGATAGCCGGCGCATGTCCGCCAAGTCTGGCACCGTGACACGGGTGGCGTAGTACCATCCTCATCCATCCGCGCCTGTTCGCCGAAGAAATGGAGGGCCGTTAATTTGTGGGCTTTCGCATACGCTTCGTTTACCGCAATCAAGATAGTCTAGAACGGCTTAGAGTAAGAATGGCTCAGTCTAGCCCATAACGTCGGGTTAGTTGCATCCCATGGGAAGCAAAGCTGAGGATGCAATATACGGATTGAAGCAACTTGGCTAGTAAAACATCGGTGATTCCGGTGAAGTATCGTGTTCCAAAAATTGAGATATCACCACAACTACTTGCGGCATTGCGATCCTGGTTGTACTGCTCATTGCATCCCCTTCGAATGGTCCCTGCCCCCGCGCATCGCGGTCACACTGGGTTGTCCCGGCGGGCCACTGTTGCTGCTTGATCTCATGTCCAGCGAAGATGTTCCGCGTGGATGCCATTTGGAGTGGGCATGTGTAGACAGAGTCCAAGAAAGATGGCATCTTCTTCAGCTCCAGTACGCGTACCTTCTTCTCCATAGCGGCGTCCTTGTCGTACCGCTGCAACGTCAACAACTTCGCCCATGTCATGTGCCATGTGTTTCGTTCTTGCTCTGCTTCTTTTGTAGAGCCTAGTGACACCCCATGGCAACACTCGACCTTGAGCAGTCGCTGAAGCGCGGGGGTTGCTTCGTGTGCAAGAAGAAGGGCTGCCGCAAAGCATGCGTTACATGCCTTATTGACTATTACAACCTCTTTGGACACATCTGCCCCTCCGTAGCCCACGCTTGACACTACCTGCTTGCACCCGTGATCCCGCCCACACCCTGCTGCACCTCTGGACTACGGGCCACCTCAAGACAATGGCCCACCTCTTACCCCACCACCGGTTGGTTTCCTACGATGCTTGTGCAGGAACATAAGGCCATACGGATGCTTAATGCGGTCAATGCGGATTAAGAGAGGAAATCACCTCGAAGAGGTGTTGGTAGATCAAGCGCAGACGCGGGTGTCGTGTACGGCCCCTTTTGGCGGTGATTCGCATACGAGACCCCAAGACATGGTATTTGATGTCCAACCCTTTGTATCATTATTTTCCCCAATAAAAGGATCCCCCAGTGGATTTTTATATTTTGAGGCCCCTATCCCCTGAAATTGGATATCATTGTTTTGAGGGGGGAGGGTTGGGTGGAGGGGGGGTTCAAAAGTTTGTCCTCCGAAGGCTTCAAGCAGTGGGCGGAGCCAGTGTTGTCTAAACGAGGAGCGGTCCAATGGTAGTGCAGCCGACAGCACACTTCGAGGTCGGCGGTTCCATTCGCGGCCAACCATCTTTGGTCGCATGTGTCCTCCATCTTGGGATCGTTTCACGCAGTGAAGCTCCTAACCCTCGAAGCCCTCGGCAGATCCCCAAGCTGTACTCTTTACCATACCACCCTTCCCCACGGCATTCCACCCTTTGCTCTACGCATTCTCCAGATCAAACCTACCCACGCTCTCATCCACCACCTCCCCACTATCTGACTGTGGGTTGCACAGGGGGGATGGGGGGCAACTACCAACGGTCTTGATGCAACCCACCCACCGGCTTCTTGTCAAAATTCCGGGGGGGCAGGGGGGGGCTAGGGGGGCAATTGGGATTTGGCTGAAGAGTGTCTAGGGAGTATTGGCGGTTAGGGCGGCCACAAAGCAACGGATACAGAGCTCACACACGCCCCCGCCTCACAAGCATATGGTCATCGCCACCAATTTCAGTTCAATGTTTGACCTTTTGCTTTGCAGTACACCTCAAACGAGGGCCGAATGTTGCCTTGAGCTCACCGCACTCAACGGCCATCGAATCTTTCTTTACTTGTTTGGATAAAGCCTACAAGCCTACACCCCCCATTGGGCCAGTTAGGCAAGCATCGCAAAATAACAAAAGCATCGGCTCTACGGCACGCCAACCGGGACCTGGGTTGGAACCCGTGTTCTGTGGCATGTCTCTGCAGTGCATTTCCTGCGGGGATGGGGGGGGGCACGCTGCTGCCAAAAAACAATGGGTTGCGATAGGAGCATGCACCCAAGTCTCGTGTTTACTAGAAATGTAATTATGTGACCTATCAGCCCCTGAAACCCGACATTTGAAATGATTCCCAGGAGCAAAAATTCTATTGCCTTCGGCCATGCCGAGAGGCCGAGGGGCCTCAGAGCCAGCAACTTAGTCAGTTAGTCAGGCCAGGAGTCAGTCACACAATACGCCGGGCAAGAACGGAGCAGATAGAAACACACAGTTTGGGTTTTTTTCAGTGGCGCACTTGCCTTCAAGCATTTAGGAGAACACCTACTGCACAACGCGCAGCAGTCTACTGGTAAAGCGGCCCAGCGCAAACCTGCAGTTCCGCGGTTCCAACCCCAATGCGCCGGTTGCGGCGCCGTGGTTTTTCCACGCCTAGCGGTGGTGATTACGGCCATTTTCTTACCCGGTTGCAAAATTTCGTACGGGCCGCAAGGGAAATAGATTAGGATAAAGTTGAAGGATGTCACAAACGCTGTGCGAACTCCAAGGTAACACATGGGGG
This sequence comes from Eutreptiella sp. 'Long Island Sound 2002', assembly GCA_964036045.1. Taxonomy (NCBI): domain Eukaryota; phylum Euglenozoa; class Euglenophyceae; order Eutreptiales; family Eutreptiaceae; genus Eutreptiella; species Eutreptiella sp. 'Long Island Sound 2002'. The sequence goes on along the minus strand of OZ038389.1, from coordinate 40,711,947 downwards.
GAGCCTTAAGCGCAGTGCACTCGCAGTGCAACTATTTGGGCGTCTGGCCATACTAGAGACCTATACTTTGAGATACTGGGGGCCCCTAGGGGCATCATGGTGACCCTAGCATACATTTTGAGTTCTGATTTTCGCCCCCCTTGTTGGGGACGCCCGAGAATGCAGGGGTGGTAGATGGGAATGAAGTTCAGGTGGAGTTGTTCGCGAGTAAGAAGCAACATATCATGTAGCTCTACTGTTCGCGACACGGGGGAGGGGGGGTCCTTGTATGCGACACCCCCCAAAGCCCCCCCCCCTTGCCCCCCCTTCCCCCCCGGGGCTTTTGAAAGATAGTGGTGCCGGGTCGGCCACCAACAAGTGTCCCTAGAGAAAACTGGCCGGCGCCAAAGGCGCCAATTTTTTTTTCATACTCGGTGTCTATACTCAAAATACTCAAAATTTTGTAGAGAATTCATATGTGTGTTAAAACAACAAGAAACATTTTCACGTGAAGGAGGGCTACAGGAGGGCTGCAGACGCTAAAAGCAACCCTAGCGCTAACCCTAGCCCTAACCCTAGCCCTAACCCTATCCCTGGCCCTAACCCTAACCCTAACCCTAACCCTAGGGCTAACCCTAACCCTAACCTTAACCCTAATCAAGACTGAATATTGGGACCGAGCTGGTGGGGGAAGGAACATTAGATATGAATGGTGAGGGACACCAATGAGTCACACATTGAAGGCCGTTGACAAAGTGGAATCAGCTTGCAAGTGATCCCCTTCACCACAAGGCCCACTTTCAAGGCTCTTGTGGACTTGTGAGGGGCCAAAATGCCCCAAAGTGGGCTCAAAATGGGCTCATTTCACCCGTTTGTGCACCCCAAATGGTGTGGGATGAGTTTTGGAAAAATGCGTTTTTGACCCATTTTTCACCCATTTTTGGTCCCAAAACAGCGCATCTTCAAGGCATTTTGGGATTTTCGGAGGACCAAAATGGGCCACCACAAGCTCAAAACAGTCCAAAAACACTTGCTTTAGCATCACACATGGTCTAGGATCATTTTTGAGAAAAGTCATTTTTCTGCCCCTATTGGACCATATTGACCCATTTGGGCACCCACCTGTTTGGGCTTGCGCTTGCAGCTTGCCGCAGCCTAGTGGGCCTAGGTATTGGGGTCTAGGTGTCCGTTTGGGCAATTTTGAGGCGTGGAAACCACAAAACGTGGGCGGTTGCGGGTGGACTAGGTGCCCTCGGAATCGCATTTTCAGCCATGTAGCCAAAGATATGGCCTGCTCTTGGTTTGTGGCTGTCGCCCGCCAATCTGCACAAAATTTGGGCCTTCTGGGGGCCTTTTTGGGCGGTTTCCGGGACATATGGTGGAGTTAGAGGGCCGCAAAGGGCTCGTAGACATGGGAAAGTCAAGCCGCACATGGAGTGTACCCACACTTTCCCTTTGTTTGGCCGTTTTGAATGGGTTCTAGGGATGTTTTGGCCCAAAAATGGCTGTTTTTGGCCCTAAACTGCAGCTTTTGAAACTGAGGTCCGCCACTTGCGACACCCGTTCCCGGCCGCCACCGTTGAGTTTCTGGCTCATACTTTGTGTGGTTGTCCCTCACACCCATAGGTATCATCCACCAAAATTTCAGTCGAATCCGAAGCACCACGACGGAGTTTTGATTTTTCCCCATTTCGCGCGTGCTGCTTGCTGTCTGCTGCTGCTTGCTGCTTGCTGCTTGCTGCTGCTGCTGCTAAACCTGGTAGGTCCACCCTAGACCCTAAAAAGGGTTATAAAACCAAGACTGGTTCCACCAGCTCGGTGACCCTAACCCTAACCCCCCCCCTTCACCCCTGGTTGGACGCCCCCCTGACCTCCGGCCAGACCCCCCACCCTGACCCCCGGCAGGAACACCCCCCCGACCCTCGGCAGGACCCCCCCCCCCAACCCCCGGCTGGACCCCCCCCAACTCCCCCCCCATTGTATCAGGACCAGTTGTAGTCGTCCCCCGTGGTTCGCGATACCTCAATAACGCTTATCGCTTCTACTGGAGATCGATGGGGTTGTGCTATGCTAACCCTCCATTCTCCCAACTACTTCAGGTGTTGACCAAGATGGCCCTGAAAGGAGCGAGAGTGGTACTGTGCACCCCAGTTTGCAACTTTCTGCCAGGACAGTTTGCGTCACCTAATTCTAAGCGCGTTTCCGAGGGGTGTGCTTGGGGGCTCTTCGGGGGGAACATAGTCTAAAAGTAGAGCGCAGTGCGCGTGCAGTGTGCGTGCAGTGCAAAGATTCCCCCAAAGGCAAGTTTGCTGGGCCACTTGGCACTTGAAGGTGCACTTGGGGTGGTGAGGTGCTGCCAATTCTCCTTGGTTTTCAAGGCGGCAGCCGCATTGTAGCTGCTTTGCCCCCATTGTGGCCCCCAAGATTGCGGTGGTTATGTAGCCGTTTTGATTTGGCCCCCAATTTGGAGACCTCATCGACAGCTCTAGTTATGTAGCCACTTTGCTTAATTGTGGGCTCCCAAGGCGGCACAGGTTATGTAGCTCTCTGAATTTTGTCTTCCATTAGGGGAAACGCAAAGTCACTAGCGATATGTAGCTACTTTGTTTACATGTGGACAACATGCCTCAATTTATATACTCATTTTAATTTCGTTCTAGCTTATACGACCCCAAAGTTGGCGGCGTTTGATAGCCATTTTTATGATGTTTGTGGCTCCAAGACGGCATGAGTTGTACAGCCATGCTCATTTTATCCCTGCTTTCGGGACCACCAATACGGCAAGGGTTTTGCAGCCTCTTTGTGCCCCTGTGGGCCCCGTGGTTATGTAGGCATTTGTATTTCGCCGACTCTTCAAGATATATCAAGATGCCAAGGGTATTGCTGCCACCCCGCGCATGTGCGGGCTAGCGAGTCACCATGTGCTGTGTAGGCATTTTGATTTTCGCCCCTGCTTTTTTTGACTCTCAAGACGGCAGTGGTGATGTAGTCACTTTGCCAAATTTTGGGCCCCAAGATGTGAGGGGGTAAGTAGCCATTTTAGTTTTCATCCCCACTTCGGGGACTGCCACAACAGCAATTGTTAAGTAGCCACTTTGCCCACTTGTGGGCCCTTCAGATGGCAAACCACATGTAGCCATTTGGTTTGGTCCTCTCTTCAGCGATCCCCAAGGCGGCATGGGGTATGTAGCTACTTTGTTAACATGTGTACCCCCAAAAGGGCATGGGTTAGTGACCATTTCAATTTGATCCTTGCTTTGGGGACCCCCCGGAGGGCAGCATTTTCTAAACCCCCCCCCCCGTTTACAACGACCCTCCGCACTAGAACGACCCCCCCGTATACAACGACCCCCCGTGTTTCCCGGAGCATGCCAACCAAATAAACCGGCCCCTTCTCAGACCCAAACCCCAGGCAAAGAGTGAGACACATGGACACGTGGACAGGAAATCGACTTCCAATTTAAACTGCAATGCTCAACAGTTGCTGAGGCTCATGGACAGGTGCACAGGCAATGGTGCACAGGCACAGTTGCTAACGCAAAAAAGAGGTAATGGGCAGTTGCTTTGGTGCAGCCTTGGGATTTGGCTTCGGTTTGGCCTCTCTAGCAGGTTTTGCAGCAGCCAGTGCATCCTTCTTGAACTGCTGCATAACAACATCCACCATTTCATACCTGAACGTGGGGACAGTGAAAAATTTAAACTCATTGCTGCGAGTGTTATAAATTAAGCCAAACTTTTTGAAGGTCTGAAACATTGTGGGTGCAACGTCCGACATGGTGCTTTCATGGGAGTAAAAATGAACTGCTGAGCTCCCAGTGTGGCAAAACCTTGGTGCGAACGTGATACTTATTGCCGTTTGCCTTTCTTGGCTGCAACAGGGCGTACAGTTTGTGTCCAAACTCCCACTGTCGGCGACCAGACTGCTTTTTTGGCGGGGGTGTGCAGAATGTGATACCTTTAGCACCCCCAATTACAACGACCCCCGGGAAAGTTTGCACCGTGCTGCCCGAAATTAACGACCGGGTCATTCTAAATGGGGGGGGGGGGGGTTAGCTACCTTTTCCACATTTGGGCCTCTTCGACACCATGGCCTAGTTAGCCATGTTGATTGTCGTCTCCTCCTTAGCGATCCCCAAGACAACACTATTTTGTAGTTAGTTTGCCCACATGTGGGCTTCTTGGACACCATTGCATATGTAGCCATTTTGATATCCGTCCTCTTTATAGCGACCCCCAGACAGGTACGGGTATGAAGTCATTTTGCTCGTCTGCGGGGCCCCGAGACAACACCGTTCATGTAATATTTTGACTTTTGGTGCTTTGGGGACCCAAAGGCAAATATGGCATTGTTTTGTAGACGCTTTGCCCACATGTTGGGCTCCAAGACAACAAGGTTGATGTAGCCATGTTGATTTGTTCCCTGCTTAGGGGGCCATCTTGTTGGTAGGGTTTTTTTTAGCCATTTTCTTCCCATTTTTCAAGGCCCCTTGGTTAGCACGAGTGACGTACCGATTTTGCCCATTCTTAGGGCCTCCAAGACGGCAAAGCTTATACAACCATTTGCAATTGGTCGCTGCTTTTATGAACCCCAACACCACAGGGGCTGTATTGCCACTTTGTTTACTATTGGGACCCCAGGGCCGCGGTTGTGCAACCATTTGGAATTTGTTGTTGCTTTGGGGACCCACAAGTTAGCACCGGTTGGGAGCAAGTTTGTCCAACATGTGGGCCTTTAGAATATGTAGGCCTGCTGACTTTGCCCGCACGGTGCGGTCCCTTGAAGATGGTAGATTTGTCCCTTGTTTCAACTTCGTAAGCTGCTAGTGTTTGCCACTCCCAACAAATGAAGGGGCTGCACGCATAACACACTTGCACGTGTCATTGCGTCAACCTATTTTGGTTTTTTGTATGCAAGAGTTTAGGCAGCTAACACACCACACCAGAGCATTGGTTGACGGTTGAATCTGTCAAACTCCACTTTCTTGGCTTCCGCTTTTGGCGCAACTGCAAAATGAACCCATGCTTCGGGGTCCGGAGGGTTGGGTACATTGACTTGTTTGACAATACCTTCAAATTTTGTTTTCGGCAAGCAATGGCAAGTTTGCTAGGCCACTTGGCACTTGCAGGTGCACATGGGGTGGTGAGGTGCTGCCAATTGTCCTTGGTTTTCAAGGCGGCAGCCGCATTGTAGCTGCTTTGCCCCCATTGTGGCCCCCAAGATTGCGGTGGTTATGTAGCCGTTTTGATTTGGCCCCCACGTTGGAGACCTCGTGGACAGCTCTGGTTATGTAGCCACTTTGCTTAATTGTGGGCTCCCAAGGCGGCACAGGTTATGTAGCTCTCTGAATTTTGTCCTTCATTAGGGGAAACACAAAGTAGATGGCGTTATGTAGCTACTTTCTTTACATGTGGACAACATGCCTCAATTTATATAACCATTTTGATTTCGTTCTAGCTTATGGGACCCTGAAGTTGGCGGCGTTTGATAGCCATTTTTATGATGTTTGGGCCCCCAAAACGGCATGAGTTGTATAGCCCTCCTCATTTCATCGCTTTTTTCTCGACCCCCAACATAGCAAGGATTATGCGGCCTCTTTGTGCCCATGTGGGGGTGCTGGTTATGTACCCATTCGTTCAGTGTGTGTTTCCAAGACAAGGACCTGCGCGTGAAGATCCTTGCGTCTTCAAATCGAGGACACATCACTCCCAGCATTCAAATATGCTAGCATAGGCGCCCAAAGCTCTCTCCCACATGTCTCCGCTTGTGGAACACGGTGATTTATTTTGGGCAAAGATACGCCACGAAAGGCCTCTTTCCCCGTGTTTTGGAATACGTGGCCCGATGATTGGAAAAACCTTTGTGGCCACACCCTCTGTGGTACTCGTGCCCCAGGGCTCTCGCCGGAGACATTCCTACGGCAATACCAAGGTGTTCAACAACTCTTTCCCAAACCCTGAGATTAGTTGGCCTAGGAGGTCTTCTCTCTAACGCGTCACTCTGCCATGAGAGCACAACAAAGTACAAATGTCGACACGGTTATTCATTGTGGAGTCCTTCGAGGGTATCCAAGAAGCCATCCTCGTTCTGTATGTCAACATAGTCAAACCTAATGAAGTTGAGGACATCTTCCCGGCTCCCGAGCTCCTGTTCCCTTGATAAGCCATGCCGGTTTCAAAGTATTTTGCACAGCTCAAGACCCATGTAGCAAGAAACATCTTGCGCTGCAAAACCAATGACGGCCGGCGGGCCATCGGTGTAGAAATCACAATTATTGTGAGAGCCTAAGGACACGCTGCAGAGTGTATTTGAGCTTTTGCTTGGTATCGCTTGAGTACTTAGCCGGCCACAAATTGCATTTTGGGATATGTCTTCCTTGCTTCGGAACGTAGGAAACGATGCAATCGCCCTGCGTTGTAGAGGGCTAGATTAAGGTCTTAGACTTGTGTTTTGCAATTTATTGGCATAATGAACGTTTACGGCTGGAAGCTCTTGTGGGGACCATGGTTTTGGACCATAGGTTTCGCGGCTTTCTTGGCACAAGGTGCATGGTGTGCATGCCCTACACATACACTACACAACACATGTCCTCGTACGGGCCCGCAAAGGGGTTAGGTGGCAACAATAGCTTTCGCATCTTGGTATATCCTAAAGGTGCAAACTTGGGACTCATGCAGAGGCCACTAGCCCACTACTTATGCACCTCAGGCCCCACCGCTCCATTCATGTCCAACCGGTGTCCTCTTACTTTTGTCGCCCATATCCCTGTAGAGGGCACTATAGCTATTCCACCACAATACATCAGTACAATTACAAGATTGTAGCTTCGGGCCCTTTGAAGAATCGAAGCTCCTAGGCCATTAGAACAAAATAAGAGTGATAGAACACTCTGCCCCATTGATGGGACTCTGATAGACCACTGACCCAGGTAAGTAGTCTATTAGTGCAACTTTTTTTGACATTTTTTTAATGGATGGCCTCAAAACCTTGGAAGCATAATATTGTTGTGAGCACATGGATCGTTACATTTATGTGCTCAGTGATCCCATCACCTCATAGTGCGGCGACATGAATCCAGTGTGCGCTGTGATTTACTAGCAACGTGTGTTGCATAGCGAACCCCCCGGCTTGATGTGCACGTATCCCCAATTTGAACATGAAATGATGTAATTCGTACCCACACCCGTGGCAATAACCGACATCTTAGCTCTCCATATGGCTCCATGGGCCCCGAACAAAGCAATTGTTGGGGCATTTGGTGAGATCGGGAGTTTGGGCAACAATGACGTGGTTTCTTTGACCTGTTCATCTCAAAGGGCGAGAGTTGTTGTGATGTGATGTTGCGGTTGATTTACAAGAACATGTCACTTCCCGCAGCATTCTTATGCCGAGTTCTTATTTTGCAGTTTGATATGATTGAGTAAACACATATGCAGGCAGCATGAAACCATAAGCAATAGCTCGTAACCCCATCTATCTTAGTCAAGGCAACATAGAGATGCACCGGATCGTCGTCCTTGCAAGGGAAGGAAGTGGTGTCGGATTTGCGACCCGATTCCTAAACAATGACCATGATCGGCTCAGCACCCCCGAAAAAAAATTAGGAGCGACCAATACACTGCATTCGCCACCCATACACCACATTCACCACCCATTCTCAGCCCCCAGGCAACATAGAGATGCACCGGATCGTCGTCCTTGCAAGGCAGGGAAGTGGTGTCAGATCTGCAACCCGATTCCTAAACAGTGACCATGACCGGCTCAGCACCCCCCCCCAAAAAAATAAGGAGCGACCAATACACTACGTTCGCCACCCATACACCACATTCGCCACCCATTCTCAGCCCCCCCCCCCCCCCCCCCGCCCCGTTTCGGGGACCCCGTTTCCCCCGAATCAGCCCGAAACGTTGGCCCGAATTCGTGTATTTCTGAAAATGGCGGTTAAAAACACCACCGACCAAAGGCATCTGTGGTGGGGGAATGAACACCAATGTGCAGCTTTGCTCCATTTCATGCACGAGATAATTCTCGTGACAAATTGCTTGATTGTGGCAACAAGCGGTCAACAGTCACTTCAACCGATGGTCTTGCCGCAGCTCAACACCCGGTTTCAGAAATAACATGCAGAAAAGCCACCAGGGTCTCTGTGGTATACATTGTGTGTGCGGTTCTTTCAACCAGCACCGTTCTTTTCAAGGAAGACAACTAGATCATTAGTACCATGTACGAACAAAGGCAGTGTGTCGAGTTTGTCGAGTGCCGCCGAGAAGACCAAACCTGATCGGCCCAAAAACATGGTGAGAAGAAGCATATCGCAAAACATGTGACAGATGATCAACATGTTGAGAAGTATGGTAAGTATGGGCTATACAAGAACAGCATTTTGTTGATAGTCAAATGTTGTGGGAAGAAGGTTGATCACCAATGGCAGGTCAACATTGGGAGCCACATCACAACCCCACTTCACGAGCAAAACTTGAAAAGCACATACATGCCGGTGCATTGTATGTATTGGCACCAGGCTAGGAAGACTGTGTAAAGCAAGAGAACCAACACGAAACAAGCAAGCAAAAGCGTCAACGGAAACGACTTCGTGGAGGATACAAGGCAAAAAAATGGGATGAGAAACGGGAGAAGGGGTATAGGGCGAACCAACTTGAAGTGCAATGAGGGAAACGAGCAAAAATCAATACTGAACCGGATGTTCAACTACCCCACGACCTGTTTGAGAGACTCACTATACAACAATTGTTGGAATCCAAGGACCTGCGGCTCCTTTCCGATGACATGGTTTTTGCACTACTTCGACATACGGACTTTGGAGCTGATGGACGAAATGCGCCCAGTTTGGCACCGACACAGTGCCGCGGGGGGCCACGTCTATGGAACACACAAAGCAAAAGACTACGTGCGGCCAACAATCATCAAACAAGAAAAAGAAGGAGTGTTGTTCAGAATTCGGAATGATGTTGACAGAGGTTCGGACCTGAGTTTGCCGTTTTAGGAGACCACACATTTCACAGATGACTATTGTCAACATAATGTTGGGAACGCGCTGCCGCATTTCCTACATGGCTGATGCATTTGTTTCATGCGATGAACCTGTGAACGGTGCATGTGTTGGTGATGATGTCATTGCAGCATGGGGAAAAGTGAGCTTTCGGCGACATGGTGTAAAACTTGTGTCCCTTGCCATTTGCCTCAGCATGCGACCACTTGAGCTCGTCCACGTGAAATGTGGCATGATGTTTAGAAGCATCACATACAAAGGACCACCACATATTAGTATAATCGGGCAATTTTTGGCCCACAAAGGCAATTTACGACTGCAGTTTGGAATTTGGCTAGATGCAAGGCATGTTTGCAACCTCATTCACAGGGCATTTGGCTGCTTTTTCAAAAACACTACATTGCGTATATTTTGGGGCCATTTGCGAAATCGGTTTACCGAGCCATACGAACACTCGAGCATGGCCCCATTGTCCGCGAAGTGTATGCGGACGCTCGTTCATGCATGGGTGGCATGGCTGAAGCAAGTCGCTACAAAGGTAATGGTTTGGATTAGGGTGATGGCATGGTTGTAGGGAGGGCAAAGGGAGGTAAGGGGCCCCTGTGATGGACCAACACTTAGCATTGGCGGCGTGTACCCCCCAAAATCGCCCCACTCGAAACCCCCCCACCGCCCCTCCCGGAACCTCCCCCCCAACCCCCCCCCCCCTTGACCCTCCCTGAACATCCGCCTCCCAAGCCCCCCCCCCCCCCCCCCCCCGCCCCTGTGCGCATCACTGTACTTTACATAGTGGAGCACCCCAACCAAGAAGGGGACACGTGCATTGATTGGACTTCGCAGTACTGCTGGACTAATGGCTGGAATTGTCTATGGCGGGGACATTCAGTCTATCGGAACCGACCATTGATCCCCCTGTGCGCATCTTCTTCCACATATTGCACCATCGCTTGCACATTGTGATCTAACAGGTCAATGCTTTCGGCATCATAATACTCTTGCGTCTGGCATGTCCGCGCCATGGCCATTTGTGCGACCTTTTGGTATTCCCCTTTGCTTCTCTTTAGCGCCCGTAGTTCACGCCCTAGCCTTTCACTCACCACCGCGTTCACGTCTTGGTTTGACGAGGACGCCGGCGGCTTGTGATGCCCCGGCTCTTCCTCCCCTCCCTCTTGTCCTCCTCTTTCTTTTGCGGTGACGCAACACTAGACCGTGGGCGGTGTCCCCGTGGTCCATGCGCGGCATGGGCAATGTGAAGGGCTTGCAAGGCGCAATCCAATACATACTCCGATAAAAGCATAGGGCATGATATGTCTTCCCAAAACTTGTATGGTACAATCACAAACAATGTGCATATTTTAATTATCATCTCGTTAACCGGACATTCATCTTGAAAACATACAAATATACCAATCCGTATCGTTTTATGGATGCATATTTGAAACTCCCAACCGGTGCGTTGCCAATGTGATGTCCGGCTGCTCTCGTGGTCAGGTGCTCTTTCCCTCTACCACTTGCACTGGCAGCATAATGGCTGAAATCGAGGGTGGAATGTGGAGGTCTCGTTGCGCTAGGGTAGTGTTGCAAGCCTGCCTATCCGGGAACTCCACCAAGAACGTATTGGGCAAAGTGGTGATGGAGGCGCACAACGCTTTTGCATCCTCTTTTGGGATGTACTACGGCTTGTGCGTATTGGGCAAAGTGGATCTCAAGGCCCTTGTTTGTTTTTCTTTCCTCTAACCCAATGTGAACGCTCAAAATATCTTCACCCCAATATGCTATAATAATTATCGAACTAGATTAGCCACTTCATCATCCAACTTGTACGTTTTGTATGACGGTGACGTTGTCCCGAGGGACTCGTTGGTACAAACGGAGATACTCGTTCAAACCAATGGCATCACCGACAATTAGGTGTATACAACAACCTTTGCTTCATGGCATATGCTCTAGGAACTCCCATTGATTTCGTTTCAGGCAACATTTGACCACTTACAGCATTGGGGGGCAAAAAAAAGGGATGCAAAAAAAGTTGTACCACTCTTTTGGATGGTCTACTTTTGCTAGGCATTTCTTTGACCTCATCTGGGCAGCCCAAGGCTCCTAATGGTTTCCCGAACGCACACAACAGAACTAGGCACACACACCACTCCTCTCCTAGCCACACACACCACTCCCCTCCTAGGCACACACACCACTCCTCTCCGTACATGCTCGCACAGCATCCACCCTAGTCCACCCAAGCACACAAGCACGCTAACGTCTGTCGGTCACCTTCCCAACCCTGGGTCCATAGGGGCTTTCCTAGTTTACTTCTCCTTCAAATAGGAGTGCTAAGATTTGGGACTAGCGCACTGGTCAAAAGAGGTGCGGCCCTTTTCTCCTCTCCTTGCAAGCCCTATCCCAAGCCAACCGACCCTACCCTCCTCCGCTTCTCAATAGAGTAACACTCAACGTTGCATTTTGTCTCCATGTTAATGTTTTTGACTCGGAAAAGTATGCATGAGCTTGAGGCAATCAATTTGGCATTTGCGGGATAAAATCTTTTCACATCACACGAAAAGAAGGGGTGAAGGGGGCTGTTACCAAGTTGGATTTTTGGGGGAATTCGTCCTAAAGTGTAGCTCTTAATGGATCACATGAAGAATGGTACAAAGGAAGGCACAATTTGGAATGCAGGAAGGCAGTGCTACTAGGAGAGTAGAGAAGGACACATGGCCATGAACGCAATGATTGTCCGCTTGCATGTTCTCTCTTTTCCTTTATGGCATAGTCTTGGCTCATACGGAACATGAACAACGCATATTGACCAATTCATACCATCAATCAAGTGGACATGATACTGGCACATGACACACGCATATGGGGCTCACACACCACTCCTCTCCATACATGCTCGCACAGCATCCACCCTAGTCCATCCAACAAACAAGCACGCTAACGTCTTTTGGTCAGCTTCGCTACCCTGGGTCCATGGGGGCTTTCCTAGTTTACTTGGCCTTCAAATAGGAGTGCTAAGATTTCGGACTAGCGCAGTGGTCAAAGCAGGTGCGGCCCTTTTCTCCTCTCCTTGCAGACCCTATCCCAAGCCAACCAACCCTACCCTCCTCCGCTTCTCAATGGAGTAACACTCAACGTTGCATTTCGTCTCCATGTTAATGTTTTTGACTCGGAAAAGTATGCATGAGCTTGAGGCAATCAATTGGGCATTTGCGGGATAAAATCTTTTCACATCACACGAAAAGAAGGGGTGAAGGGGGCTGTCACCAAGTTGGATTTTGGGGGGAATTCGTCCTAAAGTGTAGCTCTTATTGGATCACATGGAGAATGGTACAAAGGAAGGCACAATTTGGAATTCTGAGGCATTGCTACTAGGAGAGTAGAGAAGGACACATGGCCATGAACGCAACGATTGTCCGCTTGCATGTTCTCTCTTTTCCTTTATGGCACACTCTTGGCTCATACGGAACATGAACAACGCATAATGACCAATTCATACCATTCATCAAGTGCACATGATACCGGCACATAGCACGCACACATGGGGCGCGTAAAATGGCATACATAGTGTGAACCATAGCACACCCGCTCGATTTGAGCACGAACATAATGACGGTACCAATGTCAAGGGCGTAGAGAAAACTACCCTATATATACCAATGCATAGTGAGACCGGTAGTGGCATGGGGCTTGTACACGGCGAGTTCTAGCGCATGCCTCATCAAGCGTGCCCCATTCTTCACTTTCGAGATTTAGGGCAAAGACATCACGGACAAGGAATTCCTGCAAGGCGTGGTTGTGTCGCATTGGAGTTGAGCAGGCTTGCATTTCCCCACTACCGTCACCAACCTGTTTGATTGTAACCATTGTCTACTGTCGATAGATGCCCTCGGCTTTTACTCTTTTACCGAATTCGATTTTGTTCGTTGTGGGGACCCCAAGAATGCCCGCATTATGTCGGCACCGCAGCAACTCTGTGCAACAAGTCGAATTGTGAGGAAAGGGCCGGTGGGTGCAAAGGGGTGACCTTTGCGCGGAGGCGCCCTTTGGGGGGTCGCTCATCAAAGTGCAGCACCTTCGCAGCAGCTGCCGCCACCGCCTCCTTCTTCCCCCCCCTTTGTAGCCCCCTCCTCTGCGGCCTCCTCGTCTTCCTCCTCTTATGCGGCCCCCTTCATCCATCCTCGGTGTGGGGTTCTTGAGAGGGCAGAGGGTATATAGCCACTTTGATTTCAGCCTGTTGGACGAACACCCAAAGGCATGCTTCATGTAGCCGCTTGGATTGCCCCCCGCTATGGTGAGCATGAGAGGGAAGTCTTTTTTTTGCCATTTGGATTCCTTCCTCATGTTGGAAGGAGGCTGTGGTTGTATAGCCACGTAGATGCCCCCCCCCCCCCCTCCTCCCTATGGCTCCCACTTGGAATGTTCTCACTTGAACAACCTTTATGTTCAAACGCTTACCAAGGGCAAAAATGTGGCATGATGTTTAGAAGCATCACATGCGGAGGAACACCACGTATTAGTATCATCACGAGGTGCGGCACTTTTCCCCTCTCCTTGCAGCCCCTATCCCAAGCCAACCGACCCTACCCTCCTCCGCTTCTCAATGCAGTAACACTCAACGTTGCATTTTGTCTCCATGTTAATGTTTTTGACTCGGAAAACTATGCATGAGCTTGAGGCAATCAATTTGGCATTTGCGGGATAAAATCTTTTCACATCACACGAAAAGAAGGGGTGAAGGGGGCTGTTACCAAGTTGAGTTTTTGGGGGAAGTCGTCCTAAAGTGTAGCTCTTATTGGATCACATGGAGAATGGTACAAAGGAAGGCACAATTTGGAATTCTGAGGCATTGCTACTAGGAGAGTAGAGAAGGACACATGGCCATGAACGCAACGATTGTCCGCTTGCATGTTCTCTCTTTTCTTTTATGGCACACTCTTGGCTCATACGGAACATGAACAACGCATAATGACCAATTCATACCATTCATCAAGTGCACATGATACCGGCACATAGCACGCACACATGGGGCGCGTAAAATGGCGTACGTAGTGTGAACCATTGCACACCCGCTCGATTTGAGCACGAACATAATGACGGTACCAATGTCAAGGGCGTAGCGAAAACTACCCTTTATATACCAATGCATAGTGAGACCGGTAGTGGCATGGGGCTTGTACACGGCGAGTTCTAGCGCATGCCTCATCAAGCTTGCCCCATTCTTCACTTTCGAGATTTAGGGCAAAGACATCACGGACAAGGAATTTCCTGCAAGGCGTGGTTGTGTCGCATTGGAGTTGAGCAGGCTTGCATTTCCCCACTACCGTCACCAACCTGTTTGATTGTAACCATTGTCTACTGTCGATAGATGCCCTCGGCTTTTACTCTTTTACCGAATTCGATTTTGTTCGTTGTGGGGACCCCAAGAATGCCCGCATTATGTCGGCACCGCAGCAACTCTGTGCAACAAGTCGAATTGTGAGGAAAGGGCCGGTGGGTGCAAAGGGGTGACCTTTGCGCGGAGGCGCCCTTTGGGGGGTCGCTCATCAAAGTGCAGCACCTTCGCAGCAGCTGCCGCCACCGCCTCCTTATTCCCCCCCCTTTGTAGCCTCCTCCTCTGCGGCCTCCTCGTCTTCCTCCTCTTATGCGGCCCCCTTCATCCATCCTCGGTGTGGGGTTCTTGAGAGGGCAGAGGGTATATAGCCACTTTGATTTCAGCCTGTTGGACGAACACCCAAAGGCATGCTTCATGTAGCCGCTTGGATTGCCCCCCACTATGGTGAGCATGAGAGGGTGGTGTTTTTCTTGCCATTTGGATTCCTTCCTCATGTTGGAAGGAGGCTGTGGTTGTATAGCCACGTAGATCCCGCCCCCCCCCCTCCTCCCTATGGCTCCCACTTGGAATGTTCTCACTTGAACAACCTCTATGTTCAAACGCTTACCAAGGGCAAAAATGTGGCATGATGTTTAGAAGCATCACATGCGGAGGAACACCACGTATTAGTATCATCACGAGGTGCGGCACTTTTCTCCTCTCCTTGCAGCCCCTATCCCAAGCCAACCGACCCTACCCTCCTCCGCTTCTCAATGGAGTAACACTCAACGTTGCATTTTGTCTCCATGTTAATGTTTTTGAGTCGGAAAACTATGCATGAGCTTGAGGCAATCAATTTGGCATTTGCGGGATAAAATCTTTTCACATCACACGAAAAGAAGGGGTGAAGGGGGCTGTTACCCAGTTGAGTTCTTTGGGGGAATTCGTCCTAAAGTGTAGCTCTTATTGGATCACATGGAGAATGGTACAAAGGAAGGCACAATTTGGAATTCTGAGGCATTGCTACTAGGAGAGTAGAGAAGGACACATGGCCATGAACGCAACGATTGTCCGCTTGCATGTTCTCTCTTTTCCTTTATGGCACACTCTTGGCTCATACGGAACATGAACAACACATAATGACCAATTCATACCATTCATCAAGTGCACATGATACCGGCACATAGCACGCACACATGGGGCGCGTAAAATGGCATACGTAGTGTGAACCATTGCACACCCGCTCGATTTGAGCACGAACATAATGACAGTACCAATGTCAAGGGCGTAGAGAAAACTACCCTATATATACCAATGCATAGTGAGACCGGTAGTGGCATGGGGCTTGTACACGGCGAGTTCTAGCGCATGCCTCATCAAGCTTGCCCCATTCTTCACTTTCGAGATTTAGGGCAAAGACATCACGGACAAGGAATTTCCTGCAAGGCGTGGTTGTGTCGCATTGGAGTTGAGCAGGCTTGCATTTCCCCACTACCGTCACCAACCTGTTTGATTGTAACCATTGTCTACTGTCGATAGATGCCCTCGGCTTTTACTCTTTTACCGAATTCGATTTTGTTCGTTGTGGGGACCCCAAGAATGCCCGCATTATGTCGGCACCGCAGCAACTCTGTGCAACAAGTCGAATTGTGAGGAAAGGGCCGGTGGGTGCAAAGGGGTGACCTTTGCGCGGAGGCGCCCTTTGGGGGGTCGCTCATCAAAGTGCAGCACCTTCGCAGCAGCTGCCGCCACCGCCTCCTTATTCCCCCCCCTTTGTAGCCTCCTCCTCTGCGGCCTCCTCGTCTTCCTCCTCTTATGCGGCCCCCTTCATCCATCCTCGGTGTGGGGTTCTTGAGAGGGCAGAGGGTATATAGCCACTTTGATTTCAGCCTGTTGGACGAACACCCAAAGGCATGCTTCATGTAGCCGCTTGGATTGCCCCCCACTATGGTGAGCATGAGAGGGAGGTGTTTTTCTTGCCATTTGGATTCCTTCCTCATGTTGGAAGGAGGCTGTGGTTGTATAGCCACGTAGATCCCGCCCCCCCCCCTCCTCCCTATGGCTCCCACTTGGAATGTTCTCACTTGAACAACCTCTATGTTCAAACGCTTACCAAGGGCAAAAATGTGGCATGATGTTTAGAAGCATCACATGCGGAGGAACACCACGTATTAGTATCATCACGAGGTGCGGCACTTTTCTCCTCTCCTTGCAGCCCCTATCCCAAGCCAACCGACCCTACCCTCCTCCGCTTCTCAATGGAGTAACACTCAACGTTGCATTTTGTCTCCATGTTAATGTTTTTGACTCGGAAAACTATGCATGAGCTTGAGGCAATCAATTTGGCATTTGCGGGATAAAATCTTTTCACATCACACGAAAAGAAGGGGTGAAGGGGGCTGTTACCCAGTTGAGTTCTTTGGGGGAATTCGTCCTAAAGTGTAGCTCTTATTGGATCACATGGAGAATGGTACAAAGGAAGGCACAATTTGGAATTCTGAGGCATTGCTACTAGGAGAGTAGAGAAGGACACATGGCCATGAACGCAACGATTGTCCGCTTGCATGTTCTCTCTTTTCCTTTATGGCACACTCTTGGCTCATACGGAACATGAACAACGCATAATGACCAATTCATACCATTCATCAAGTGCACATGATACCGGCACATAGCACGCACACATGGGGCGCGTAAAATGGCATACGTAGTGTGAACCATTGCACACCCGCTCGATTTGAGCACGAACATAATGACGGTACCAATGTCAAGGGCGTAGAGAAAACTACCCTATATATACCAATGCATAGTGAGACCGGTAGTGGCATGGGGCTTGTACACGGCGAGTTCTAGCGCATGCCTCATCAAGCTTGCCCCATTCTTCACTTTCGAGATTTAGGGCAAAGACATCACGGACAAGGAATTTCCTGCAAGGCGTGGTTGTGTCGCATTGGAGTTGAGCAGGCTTGCATTTCCCCACTATCGTCACCAACCTGTTTGATTGTAACCATTGTCTACTGTCGATAGATGCCCTCGGCTTTTACTCTTTTACCGAATTCGATTTTGTTCGTTGTGGGGACCCCAAGAATGCCCGCATTATGTCGGCACCGCAGCAACTCTGTGCAACAAGTCGAATTGTGAGGAAAGGGCCGGTGGGTGCAAAGGGGTGACCTTTGCGCGGAGGCGCCCTTTGGGGGGTCGCTCATCAAAGTGCAGCACCTTCGCAGCAGCTGCCGCCACCGCCTCCTTCTTCCCCCCCCTTTGTAGCCTCCTCCTTTGCGGCCTCCTCGTCTTCCTCCTCTTATGCGGCCCCCTTCATCCATCCTCGGTGTGGGGTTCTTGAGAGGGCAGAGGGTATATAGCCACTTTGATTTCAGCCTGTTGGACGAACACCCAAAGGCATGCTTCATGTAGCCGCTTGGATTGCCCCCCGCTATGGTGAGCATGAGAGGGAAGTATTTTTCTTGCCATTTGGATTCCTTCCTCATGTTGGAAGGAGGCTGTGGTTGTATAGCCACGTAGATGCCCCCCCCCCCCCCCCTCCTCCCTATGGCTCCCACTTGGAATGTTCTCACTTGAACAACCTTTATGTTCAAACGCTTACCAAGGGCAAAAATGTGGCATGATGTTTAGAAGCATCACATGCGGAGGAACACCACGTATTAGTATCATCACGAGGTGCGGCACTTTTCTCCTCTCCTTGCAGCCCCTATCCCAAGCCAACCGACCCTACCCTCCTCCGCTTCTCAATGGAGTAACACTCAACGTTGCATTTTGTCTCCATGTTAATGTTTTTGACTCGGAAAAGTATGCATGAGCTTGAGGCAATCAATTTGGCATTTGCGGGATAAAATCTTTTCACATCACACGAAAAGAAGGGGTGAAGGGGGCTGTTACCCAGTTGAGTTTTTGGGGGAAGTCGTCCTAAAGTGTAGCTTTTATTGGATCACATGGAGAATGGTACAAAGGAAGGCACAATTTGGAATTCCGAGGCATTGCTACTAGGAGAGTAGAGAAGGACACATGGCCATGAACGCAACGATTGTCCGCTTGCATGTTCTCTCTTTTCTTTTATGGCACACTCTTGGCTCATACGGAACATGAACAACGCATAATGACCAATTCATACCATTCATCAAGTGCACATGATACCGGCACATAGCACGCACACATGGGGCGCGTAAAATGGCGTACGTAGTGTGAACCATTGCACACCCGCTCGATTTGAGCACGAACATAATGACGGTACCAATGTCAAGGGCGTAGCGAAAACTACCCTTTATATACCAATGCATAGTGAGACCGGTAGTGGCATGGGGCTTGTACACGGCGAGTTCTAGCGCATGCCTCATCAAGCTTGCCCCATTCTTCACTTTCGAGATTTAGGGCAAAGACATCACGGACAAGGAATTTCCTGCAAGGCGTGGTTGTGTCGCATTGGAGTTGAGCAGGCTTGCATTTCCCCACTACCGTCACCAACCTGTTTGATTGTAACCATTGTCTACTGTCGATAGATGCCCTCGGCTTTTACTCTTTTACCGAATTCGATTTTGTTCGTTGTGGGGACCCCAAGAATGCCCGCATTATGTCGGCACCGCAGCAACTCTGTGCAACAAGTCGAATTGTGAGGAAAGGGCCGGTGGGTGCAAAGGGGTGACCTTTGCGCGGAGGCGCCCTTTGGGGGGTCGCTCATCAAAGTGCAGCACCTTCGCAGCAGCTGCCGCCACCGCCTCCTTCTTCCCCCCCCTTTGTAGCCTCCTCCTCTGCGGCCTCCTCGTCTTCCTCCTCTTATGCGGCTCCCTTCATCCATCCTCGGTGTGGGGTTCTTGAGAGGGCAGAGGGTATATAGCCACTTTGATTTCAGCCTGTTGGACGAACACCCAAAGGCATGCTTCATGTAGCCGCTTGGATTGCCCCCCGCTATGGTGAGCATGAGAGGGAAGTCTTTTTCTTGCCATTTGGATTCCTTCCTCATGTTGGAAGGAGGCTGTGGTTGTATAGCCACGTAGATGCCCCCCCCCCCCCCCCTCCTCCCTATGGCTCCCACTTGGAATGTTCTCACTTGAACAACCTTTATGTTCAAACGCTTACCAAGGGCAAAAATGTGGCATGATGTTTAGAAGCATCACATGCGGAGGAACACCACGTATTAGTATCATCACGAGGTGCGGCACTTTTCTCCTCTCCTTGCAGCCCCTATCCCAAGCCAACCGACCCTACCCTCCTCCGCTTCTCAATGGAGTAACACTCAACGTTGCATTTTGTCTCCATGTTAATGTTTTTGACTCGGAAAAGTATGCATGAGCTTGAGGCAATCAATTTGGCATTTGCGGGATAAAATCTTTTCACATCACACGAAAAGAAGGTGTGAAGGGGGCTGTTACCCAGTTGAGTTTTTGGGGGAAGTCGTCCTAAAGTGTAGCTTTTATTGGATCACATGGAGAATGGTACAAAGGAAGGCACAATTTGGAATTCTGAGGCATTGCTACTAGGAGAGTAGAGAAGGACACATGGCCATGAACGCAACGATTGTCCGCTTGCATGTTCTCTCTTTTCCTTTATGGCACACTCTTGGCTCATACGGAATAGGAACAACGCATAATGACCAATTCATACCATTCATCAAGTGCACATGATACCGGCACATAGCACGCACACATGGGGTGCGTAAAATGGCATACGTAGTGTGAACCATAGCACACCCGCTCGGTTTGAGCACGAACATAATGACAGTACCAATGTCAAGGGCGTAGCGAAAACTACCCTTTATATACCAATGCATAGTGAGACCGGTAGTGGCATGGGGCTTGTACACGGCGAGTTCTAGCGCATGCCTCATCAAGCTTGCCTCATTCTTCACTTTCGAGATTTAGGGCAAAGACATCACGGACAAGGAATTTCCTGCAAGGCGTGGTTGTGTCGCATTGGAGTTGAGCAGGCTTGCATTTCCCCACTACCGTCACCAACCTGTTTGATTGTAACCATTGTCTACTGTCGATAGATGCCCTCGGCTTTTACTCTTTTACCGAATTCGATTTTGTTCGTTGTGGGGACCCCAAGAATGCCCGCATTATGTCGGCACCGCAGCAACTCTGTGCAACAAGTCGAATTGTGAGGAAAGGGCCGGTGGGTGCAAAGGGGTGACCTTTGCGCGGAGGCGCCCTTTGGGGGGTCGCTCATCAAAGTGCAGCACCTTCGCAGCAGCTGCCGCCACCGCCTCCTTCTTCCCCCCCCTTTGTAGCCTCCTCCTCTGCGGCCTCCTCGTCTTCCTCCTCTTATGCGGCTCCCTTCATCCATCCTCGGTGTGGGGTTCTTGAGAGGGCAGAGGGTATATAGCCACTTTGATTTCAGCCTGTTGGACGAACACCCAAAGGCATGCTTCATGTAGCCGCTTGGATTGCCCCCCGCTATGGTGAGCATGAGAGGGAAGTCTTTTTCTTGCCATTTGGATTCCTTCCTCATGTTGGAAGGAGGCTGTGGTTGTATAGCCACGTAGATGCCCCCCCCCCCCCCTCCTCCCTATGGCTCCCACTTGGAATGTTCTCACTTGAACAACCTTTATGTTCAAACGCTTACCAAGGGCAAAAATGTGGCATGATGTTTAGAAGCATCACATGCGGAGGAACACCACGTATTAGTATCATCACGAGGTGCGGCACTTTTCTCCTCTCCTTGCAGCCCCTATCCCAAGCCAACCGACCCTACCCTCCTCCGCTTCTCAATGGAGTAACACTCAACGTTGCATTTTGTCTCCATGTTAATGTTTTTGACTCGGAAAAGTATGCATGAGCTTGAGGCAATCAATTTGGCATTTGCGGGATAAAATCTTTTCACATCACACGAAAAGAAGGTGTGAAGGGGGCTGTTACCCAGTTGAGTTTTTGGGGGAAGTCGTCCTAAAGTGTAGCTTTTATTGGATCACATGGAGAATGGTACAAAGGAAGGCACAATTTGGAATTCTGAGGCATTGCTACTAGGAGAGTAGAGAAGGACACATGGCCATGAACGCAACGATTGTCCGCTTGCATGTTCTCTCTTTTCCTTTATGGCACACTCTTGGCTCATACGGAATAGGAACAACGCATAATGACCAATTCATACCATTCATCAAGTGCACATGATACCGGCACATAGCACGCACACATGGGGTGCGTAAAATGGCATACGTAGTGTGAACCATAGCACACCCGCTCGGTTTGAGCACGAACATAATGACAGTACCAATGTCAAGGGCGTAGCGAAAACTACCCTTTATATACCAATGCATAGTGAGACCGGTAGTGGCATGGGGCTTGTACACGGCGAGTTCTAGCGCATGCCTCATCAAGCTTGCCTCATTCTTCACTTTCGAGATTTAGGGCAAAGACATCACGGACAAGGAATTTCCTGCAAGGCGTGGTTGTGTCGCATTGGAGTTGAGCAGGCTTGCATTTCCCCACTACCGTCACCAACCTGTTTGATTGTAACCATTGTCTACTGTCGATAGATGCCCTCGGCTTTTACTCTTTTATCGAATTCGATTTTGTTCGTTGTGGGGACCCCAAGAATGCCCGCATTATGTCGGCACCGCAGCAACTCTGTGCAACAAGTCGAATTGTGAGGAAAGGGCCGGTGGGTGCAAAGGGGTGACCTTTGCGCGGAGGCGCCCTTTGGGGGGTCGCTCATCAAAGTGCAGCACCTTCGCAGCAGCTGCCGCCACCGCCTCCTTCTTCCCCCCCCTTTGTAGCCTCCTCCTTTGCGGCCTCCTCGTCTTCCTCCTCTTATGCGGCTCCCTTCATCCATCCTCGGTGTGGGGTTCTTGAGAGGGCAGAGGGTATATAGCCACTTTGATTTCAGCCTGTTGGACGAACACCCAAAGGCATGCTTCATGTAGCCGCTTGGATTGCCCCCCGCTATGGTGAGCATGAGAGGGAAGTCTTTTTCTTGCCATTTGGATTCCTTCCTCATGTTGGAAGGAGGCTGTGGTTGTATAGCCACGTAGATGCCCCCCCCCCCCTCCTCCCTATGGCTCCCACTTGGAATGTTCTCACTTAAACAACCTTTATGTTCAAACGCTTACCAAGGGCAAAAATGTGGCATGATGTTTAGAAGCATCACATGCGGAGGAACACCACGTATTAGTATCATCACGAGGTGCGGCACTTTTCTCCTCTCCTTGCAGCCCCTATCCCAAGCCAACCGACCCTACCCTCCTCCGCTTCTCAATGGAGTAACACTCAACGTTGCATTTTGTCTCCATGTTAATGTTTTTGACTCGGAAAAGTATGCATGAGCTTGAGGCAATCAATTTGGCATTTGCGGGATAAAATCTTTTCACATCACACGAAAAGAAGGGGTGAAGGGGGCTGTTACCCAGTTCAGTTTTTGGGGGAAGTCGTCCCAAAGTGTAGCTCTTATTGGATCACATGGAGAATGGTACAAAGGAAGGCACAATTTGGAATTCTGAGGCATTGCTACTAGGAGAGTAGAGAAGGACACATGGCCATGAACGCAACGATTGTCCGCTTGCATGTTCTCTCTTTTCCTTTATGGCACACTCTTGGCTCATACGGAACATGAACAACGCATAATGACCAATTCATACCATTCATCAAGTGCACATGATACCGGCACATAGCACGCACACATGGGGCACGTAAAATGGCGTACGTAGTGTGAACCATAGCACACCCGCTCGGTTTGAGCACGAACATAATGACAGTACCAATGTCAAGGGCGTAGCGAAAACTACCCTTTATATACCAATGCATAGTGAGACCGGTAGTGGCATGGGGCTTGTACACGGCGAGTTCTAGCGCATGCCTCATCAAGCTTGCCCCATTCTTCACTTTCGAGATTTAGGGCAAAGACATCACGGACAAGGAATTTCCTGCAAGGCGTGGTTGTGTCGCATTGGAGTTGAGCAGGCTTGCATTTCCCCACTACCGTCACCAACCTGTTTGATTGTAACCATTGTCTACTGTCGATAGATGCCCTCGGCTTTTACTCTTTTACCGAATTCGATTTTGTTCGTTGTGGGGACCCCAAGAATGCCCGCATTATGTCGGCACCGCAGCAACTCTGTGCAACAAGTCGAATTGTGAGGAAAGGGCCGGTGGGTGCAAAGGGGTGACCTTTGCGCGGAGGCGCCCTTTGGGGGGTCGCTCATCAAAGTGCAGCACCTTCGCAGCTGCTGCCGCCACCGCCTCCTTCTTCCCCCCCCTTTGTAGCCTCCTCCTTTGCGGCCTCCTTGTCTTCCTCCTCTTATGCGGCCCCCTTCATCCATCCTCGGTGTGGGGTTCTTGAGAGGGCAGAGGGTATATAGCCACTTTGATTTCAGCATGTTGGACGAACACCCAAAGGCATGCTTCATGTAGCCGCTTGGATTGCCCCCCACTATGGTGAGCATGAGAGGGTGGTGTTTTTCTTGCCATTTGGATTCCTTCCTCATGTTGGAAGGAGGCTGTGGTTGTATAGCCACGTAGATGCCCCCCCCCCCCCCCTCCTCCCTAGGAGGGGTCTTGAGAAAAAACCAATTGTCTTATCATTTCGATGTTTCTGCACCGGGAGGCCCCAAGAAGGTAGCGGGTATGTATCCAATGTGCTTGCACCCCCATTTTCGGAACCCGAGAAGCCATGGGGTATCCGGCAACTTTGACCGCTTTGCGATACAAAGACCAAACAAGATAAGGATTATGTTGGTCATTTGACTCCTCCGCAATATGGTAACCCTACCAAGACATGCTTGGTGTTGTCCACTTTCTTTCTTAGCGATGCGAGGATCCCAAGAGATTAGGGGTTGTTGCCCCACGTTGATTTTCCTTTATTGGGTGGTCCCCACAATTGGAGGGCTTATGTTGCCAGTTTACTTGATCCCCGATGTGGGAAGGGCGAGAGGGTAGGGGGTGTTTAGCTGCGGCATGTCGCGCAGGCACACGTCATGTAGCCACTTGAATTGATCCCTACTGCGGGGATCATGAGTTATATGGCCATGCTCATTTTATCCGTGCTTTGGGTACCACCAATACAGCAAGGATTATGTAGCCACTTTGTGCCCATGTGGGCCTCGTGGTTATGTAGGCATTTGAATTTCGGCAATTCTTCAAGATATACCAAGATTCCAAGGGTATTGTTGCCACCTTTCGCATGTGCGGGCTAGCGAGTCACCATGTGCTGTGTAGGCATTTTCATTTTCGCCCCTGCTTTTTGGACTCTCAAGATGGCACTGGTATAGTAGTCACTTTGCCACCTTTTGGGCCCCCAAGATGTGAGGAGGTAAGTAGCCATTTTAGTTTTCATCCCCACTTCGGGGACTGCCACAACGGCAATGGTTAAGTAGCCACTTTGCCCGCTTGGGGCCCTCTAGATGGCAAACCATATGTAGCCAATTGGGTTTGGTCCTCTCTTCAGCGATCCCCAAGGAGGCATGGGGTATGTAGCTACTTCGTTAACGTGTGGGCCTCAAAAGGGCAGGGGTCAGTGACCATCTCAATTTCATCCTCGCTTTCGGGGACCCTTGCCATGGGAGCATTGTAGCTACTTTGTCCACATTTGGGCCTCCTCGACACCATGGGCTAGTAAGCCATGTTGATTGTCGTCCCCTCTTTAGCGACCCCCAAGACAACAACATTTTGTAGCTAGTTTGCCCACGTGTGGGCTTGTGGGACAACAATGCATATGTAGCCATTTTGATATCCGTCCTCTCTTTAGCGACCCCCAGGCAGGCACGGGTATGTAGCCATTTGGCCCAGTTGCGGGCCTCTGAGACAACAACAGTCATGTAATATTTTGAAGTTTGTCCCTGCTTTGGGGACCCAAGGGCAAATATGGCATTGTTTTGTAGACGCTTTGTCCATATCTTGGGCTCCAAGACAACAAGGTTGATACAGCCATCTTGATTTGGTCCCTGCTAAGGGGACCATCGTGTTGGTAGGGCTTTGTGGCCATTTTCTTCCCATTTGTCGAGGCCGCTAGGTCAGCACGGGTGAGGTACCCACGTTGCCCACTTTCAGGCCCTCCAAGACGGCAAAGCTTCTACAACGATTTGCATCTGGTCCCTGCTTTTATGACATCCAACGCCACAGGGGCTGTATTGCCACTTTGTTTACCATTCGGACCCCAGGGCCGCGGTTATGGAACCATTTGGAATTCGTTGTTGCTTTGGGAAACCCCAAGTTACCAAGTGGTTGGGAGCAAGTTTGTCTAACATGTGGGCCTCTTGAATGTGTAGCCACGACACCAACAAGAGCACCGGTCGCAGCGGCCGACAGAACACAGCCATCCGACTCAACATGCGAAGGAAAGGTCAGTTGCCATGGGACCATACCACTTTGCTAGGAACATGGCACGACATAATGACCAACCAGACTTGAGATCAACCCAGCAGCCGAAGGAGACTGTGCTACTGGAAGCATAGCTGCTGTCATGCATGCATGTACAGCAAAGAGGACTGTACAATGATATGCTGATCGCTTTGTGTAAAACTGCACCATGGGTTTGCTGCCTTCCACGTAATTGTCACCTCTCCTGACACCACCCCATTACGCAATTTCAGTTCTGATGAACCTTGTTTCAAAAGATCCTGACTCCCACTTGGATGTGGAAAGGTGGCAACGTAGGTGCTTCCTGGAAATGGCGTGTGCAAAACCCCAGATTTCTGCTTGCAGACCAGAACATACTTAGACCTGCGCTCATCGTTGTAGCAGAAACGAATGTCTAGCCTCCACTCAACCCCAAAAGCATAAAAGGGATGGAAAAATGCATGGGCATCCCTGCAAAAAGCAACTTTGGGGACTCCGATTTGCGTTGTGTGCTTTTTCATAACGTGCCTATGCCCGCCCAACATTTGGCTTTCCTTCAGTGAAAGAAGCGTGGATGCTTTGCACGATGCATCTACAGCCCGGACCTGCACCTCAAACCTGCACACATGACGAGAATTGAATTTCTTTGAGTGTTGCTGGCATTTGCTCAATTTGAACCAAAAGTGGAAAGAATCAGTCATTTTGCGACAACAGCGTCTAAAAGACCATGCCTGGGGAACCCCAGACTTGAGTGCAGACACACACACAAGCAACAGACCGTCACAGGGGTGCAAAGGTTGCGGGCGGATTTCAAGGCAAATATTTGCCTGTTGTACTGTACTGTGCACATACCCTATGAATCGTCCTACCTCAAACAGGGGTGTGTCAATTGAATGCAGAGTATTCATTCCAACTGGCCTCTCAAAAATGTAACTCTTGGTTGTTGCTGTGTCGATCTTTTGCAACCAGAACACTGTGCCTGCATCCAGTGTAGAACGCCAGCGAGGCAATATGGCAGAAACTTTTGGTAGTTGTTCCATGCCAAGAGACTGTGCGGCCTTTTGAAGTGTGCCGCTGTCCATCAAATTCCAGCGCAGCAGTGGCATAAGGGGACCTATAGTTTGGTGTAGGTGCTGGTCTTTGTTTTGGTGGTGTCTTCCCCATCTCCACACAAAGTTGAAAATCTCCCTCTCATCTGCAACAAAATGGTCATCCTTTATCAGTTCTGCTACTGCCTCCATACACATATCGTCCAAAATGGTTTTATCTGCAAGATGAAGCACTTCACCGGGATGCTTCTTAATGTAGCTAAGAGCTGTGTTCTTCAGAGACGGGTCAAGCAACCGGCCAAAGGCATATAGCTGTATGGCGGTGGTACTGTCTACAAAGCGACGTAGCACTCGCCGCACACTGTCCAGGTACAAATGCATATCGTACAAATGGTACAACTTGAACAATTGCACTGCATCATACCAACTGAGTCGCGCAATGCCAAAAGCACATAGGTTCAAAAAACCTGTAACTGTGCTCTCCTCAAAATCAGTGAGGGAAATTGAGGCTTCGCGGGACTCCTGCCATTGACCTTCCAACATGCTTTTCAAGACTGTGGAATGTGCACAAAGAAGGGCCTTGAAAGTGTTCTTCACTGCACCCCCTGCACAATGGATGACTACGTCTGGGGCCCTTGTTGCAAGATGAGGGGTATTGGCAACAGACAATATTTCAATGAGGTTTGCAGGGTGGCCTTGAGGGATGGGACACAACAGGGGTGTGGGAAGTGGGGGCTGGAGACCCCTTCCATCGCCACAGGCAGGTAAATCTCCACCACTGGAACTTGATCCAGTCATGATATGCCCTACCACACAGTCACTCTTGGCCCCTCCAATCCCTCGCCATACCACGCTCACCCAGCTTCCGATTTCCATCCAATCCCCAACACAACCCGGCCCTACCCATCTCCCGGCCACCTTCAACCAAAAAGCACCAGCAAGAGCCCCAACCGTCTCTGCTAATCGACATTGAAAACTTTCAATGCTCTCTTTGGGACGGAAATCAAAAAACACACTCCTGCTGGTCAATCCTACCACGAGTATAAAGGCACTTGCCACACCCTGCTGCTCTTCAGCCAAGACACATGAGACAACCGAGACTGGATCCTTCACATCAAACATGAGGGCATGGGAGTACCCGTTGTTACTCTTTCCCACTGCGGGTTCCCAAGACGGTGACATATCATAGGCACTATCATCACTAGAGGGTGGAAGCTGGGGGTCGGTGATGGGCTGCAGCTCCCAAACCAGGTCCCAGAAGAGGTTGCGGCACGAGAGCTGCACCCCCTGGAGCACGTGGCCAATGCAAACCTGCGCCTCCTGCCCAATGAACTTCAGCAACACCCGCCGAAGCTCTGCAAAGGTGGAGTGCAGCCACTGCTGTGCACTTTCCGCGTCCAGGAACACCTGATCCTCCGAGAGCAGTGCTCTGAAGGACTCGAACAGCTTCACATCGGAAAGCATGTTCCTGACCAGCACCCCGCACTTGGGCCGTAAGGCCTCCATCATGCGGCCCTGCAGCTCCCCAAAATGGTTGCGGATGGCCTTTTGCGCGAAATCCAGCGGCTCCTGCAGCTTCTCCTGCACCGCCGCTTTGGAGTGCCCCAGCAGATGCTGATGGCTCTGCAGCGTCTGGGAGTATCCGAGGATCTGACTGTGGGTCATCTGCGTGGCCCTCGGCATGCACCCCAGTTTGCCGCGCAGCGAGGTCAACAGCTGCTGCGCGTCCCCAAGGGCATCGGTGAACACGCTGGGCACGATCCGAGAGAACATGTGGCGGATGGTGTCGTTCAGCACGTCCCCCATGCGCGCCTTCTCCCACATGATCTCGTTCCGTCGGACGCACTCCGCGATCGGGATCCTCCCGTAGTCCTCGAAGGGGTACACGACCCGCTGGTACTCCTGCATCCAGTCCGGCGCCTGGGCCCCGGGCTTGCGCCGGTCCTGGGCCATGTAGTGGTAGAACTGCGAGGCCAGCAGGGCCCGCAGGGCCGACACGGGGAACACGTGGTCCGTGGTGACGGGGATCCCGCTTTTGCGGAAGAGGTCGTGGACGAAGTTGCGGGCGAACTCGCAGCTGATGTCCCCGCTCTCTTCGTATTTGTTGAGGATGATGATGATCTTGTCGGCGATGTTCATGCCCCGGCCTTTGGCGCTCCACTCGTCCTTGAAGAACCCCACAAACTTCTGCCGCATCTCCGCGTCGGCCTGATTGCCGATCCGCGTGTAGTCCAGCACCGCAAAGACGGCGGAGGCCTGCCGTAGCGTGTCCTTGACTGCCTTCTCGAGCACGGGCTGGCCCGCCTCATCTGGCCCCGGGGTGTCCACCAGCGTGAGGGTCCCAAGATTGTCGGGCATGGAGCGCAAAGATGCGAATTCCACTTCGATCAGAGGGTAGGCCTGTGCAGCAATGAGCTCCTCCAAAGGACTGGGGACAACAACATCGTCTTCAGCTTCGCTTGCATTCTGCGCCAGAATCCCGTGGTCTCGGAGGCGCTCTGCTATGCGCAAAATGTCGTTGACAACGGTCAGATACTCTGATATCTCGTGGGCCCCGTGCACTGTGGTCGGCAGCTCCAAATCAGGAGAGACTATTGAGGGCCTCGTAAAGAGCCAACAACCAAACGGAGCGTCACTCTAGGGGGGGGGGGGGGGCAGGAACGGCGGGGCAAACCGAGTTGAGCTCGTGAGATCAGCCCCGTCTTGAATTTCACGGAGGCCGCTGCGTCTGTGGATGACGGAACGATGTCCTCCACATGGTCACGAATGACATCCACATGGTCGCGCATGACCTCCAATCTGGTCGGGGTATTTTTGTTACAAACCTTTTGGGTCCCGCCCCCCCCTCCCCCATCGCCACACAAAAGACGCCCTGGGGCGTCCCCGTGACGTCCCTGAGTCGCATGCCCCTAACTTTTTCCTCACGGTGGGAACCTTTGGCAATTGTAGATTTTCCGCAAGCAATGCACTGACCAACCAAGTGACTATCCTAGCCACCTACCAATGCACCAACGCACCAACCACACTGCCACACAACAGGAGAGGGCTTGGGGCTTGTTAGATGTACGGAAAAAGAAATTTTGCAATTTGTTGGAACCAACTTGTTCCGGCGGTAGTTCCAACAATTCGCTTGAACGCCACCGGAACATTGCCGAAACAACTTACTAGAACTCAACCGGAAAAAGGGTTGCCAGAAGTCTGAAACCCATATGTGTAGTGGGGGAAGCCTCTAGCCCCCAACGACAAAGGCACCACAAAACAACAAAAGTTGGCCGTAGGCGCATTCACAGGGCAAAAGCATAGAAGGAATGAAGTTTTCCCCGGATAGCGAAAAACAGCCACTCACAAAGATGGGTGACGAAAGTTTAGAATGCATGCACCCAGTGGAGCTTGGCCCTAGCCAAGGACACCAAGGAAGTGTCCGCCGATACCAGGTAAATGTCTGCGGATACCATGGAAGTGTTCATGGATACCACGAGATTTTTTATCCGCGCACCTAGGCAAGGGGGGGGGTGTTCTTCGGACCTCCAATCCACGATCCAAGCCGATCCTGGGGTTTCCGGGACCTCGATCCGCGTGGACCGGATTGCCTACTCCCCAATGGGGTCACACATTTTGCACCTGCCATCCTCTAACACACAGGCCTGTTGTGATGATCCATGCCTTTTGCCTGGTTCTGCTCTGTGCTGTCGTGTCCTCGGCATTGCACCCACTGCGCGAGGACCCCAGAGAGAGCTTCATGAGTCAAACCCGGGGTTTGTTGTCTTCAAATGAAGAGGTATGCCGACCCCTGCTTGTCCAAACTGATTTGCCGGCGGCGTCTTCTTTAACAACTGCATGTGATAGCTTCGCCATGTCTCTGGCTTACGTACTGTGTTTGATGTTTGAGGGACTCTGGCAAATGTGGACCATTGTCTGTTGTTTGGCTGAGCTACACTTGTCCAGGCAACACTACCTGTAGGAACCCTACAATTTGTTTACTAATATTTCAGTGCCAGCCATCAGAGGCTACTGTTCATGTGAAGCCTGCCCAATTACAATTACCTCTGACTTCACATTAATGTCGTTTGTGGTTGTCTGCCAAGCCTTAGTTTCGACAAGTGTATGCATGACGACTGGCAAAGATGTCTCATTACCGAGTTATTTCATATTTTCTGTGGAATCTGCACAAGCTGCGCCTTGTCTAAACTGCCCCAAGCTGGCCCCTTTCGGCGACTGAGTGTACTTCGGACCTGGCCGTCACGTGGACGCTACTGGCCTCCCTTGTGCACACAGACTTATTGCTTGGGGTGCACCGTGCACAGGAGTCCTGGTAGTGCTGTGTGCGCCGTGCCCTGCCCCCTTTTGACTTTTCCCACTCAGCCAGCCTGTAGGCCCGTACACAGGGGTCATCATCATTTAGTGTACGGTGCAAGTGCTGTAAGAAAAACGAGGACAGGCAGGACAAAGGCAGGACGGGTACGTGTTGCATTGTACATTGTGCACATGATCAGTAGAAGAAAACTGGAGGTATCAAGATGATAAACGTTTGGAGGAATTGATGAAACCTGCCGGCCCTCTGTTGTGGGGTCTTCAAGGAAGCGGGGCCACTCCAGTGCTGTCCAACAAAACTGCAGAAGCACATTGCTGAGCATTACTTGTGTGCACGCCACGTACCAAATGAAGTGTTGTGTACCAAACGAAACCTCGTGTGTGTACTGCAGTGTAGGACTGTAGTGGAGCTGGTGGATTCGGTGTTGCATCTGCATCTGCATTGACCGTTGCATGTTGCCAGTAGAATGATCGGTGTTCAATACATGGACGACATATGAACGCTGAGCATATCAGGCTCTCGACCAGGGCGCCAGTGGGCACATTTGAAAGGGCAGGGTGCATTGTTCGCAGGAAGTCACTGGTCGAGCCGGGTACGATGTACTGTGGGACTGGTAGGGAATGGAAGAGACAAGCACGAGTGCTCAATGTCATACACAGGACGCCATTTATCCAGCATTATCCTGCACGTGTGGGGGGTTGCTTTTTGCGGTTGGGTGCTGCGGGGGGAAATTAGGCGTTGCAACTGTCAACTTTCTTACTGGGTGGCAGTGCTTGTTTAGGACAGTCCCTGACATGTGCGGAACAGGATTGCGCCCTGGTTATTTATGAATCCTACGTTTGTGAGTTATGTGGGTCGTGTTCGACGGCGTGTACCGCAACAGTCTCGTGTGGCTGAACGGCGTGTTCCTGGGCCGCCACCGTAGCGGGTGTGTACCGGCGCGCACCCACGTGGACACGGCTTTGGTCGCGTGTGCGTGCCCGTGAGGGGGGCCGGTGCGGCTCGCGATGTGGAGCGTGCAGGCGTCCGCACCAGCCGCCGTGGCGGTGAGTGTCGGTGAGTGGCAACAATTCCATCTCTGCACAAACCGCGAGGTTCACCCCACCCCAATCCAAGCAACCCAGGCTCCGAGCTGCAGGAGTGTCAGAGTGCGGGATAATCCACAGGCGCATGAGGGGATGGCGGTATACACCCTCGGTACAACAACAAGCTGCGTGTTCATGTCAGGCCGTGTCCGGCTGGACCACAGACCGTGAACTGAGCTTGTTTATCAAAGCCGTCCACCAGGAGCGCCAGGAGTGGGAAGCGCGTTAATGCTGCACGCCGCGTTCTTTCTTTCTCTGAACTGTTTTTGCGTCTGGTACCCACACGTGGGGGGGGGGGGGGCTGGCGGGGGGGGGGGGGAGGGCATGCAATACCTTGTCGTGACGGGCAGTCTCAATGTTCACATTGGGGGAGCCCGCCACGCTTTGGCTGCGTTCAGGAAGGCCCGTCAAGAGTTGTCGGGTCCCGCCACTTCATTTCTTGGCCATTTTTTTGCGGTTTCCCTCAGATCGAGGCGTTAGAGTTCTTGGTCCGGCACATGCCATCGGAGGACATCGCGACCCTCTCCGTCAAGTACGTGGTTGACAACATCCGCTACGCACTGCAGGTTTGCATACGCCCACGCGCGTGTCCCCGTGTGCCATGGGGGGCGGGGCATCCGCTTCTTACGCTCCGGTTGCTGCCAGTCTCTGTTTTCTTCCCCCAAACGTGCCCTCCTGAGAGGGCCGTCCTGTTTGACCGAAACAGCGACTTCCTCCTCAACACGTCCGGAAGGGGGCTTTCCAATGCGGGGGTGGGACTCAACGCAGCACCAAAAGCTTCGTCGTGAAGTCCTGTCCCTAGTCCTACGCTACGCCTTCGCGCGTGCATGTCACACTGTCCGCGTAGTGCCGCAGGTGCCCCCCGAGGGATGCGCTTGTGCCCTTTGCAGTGGTTTGTGGTCCCAATGCCATGGGCCATGGCGAGCCCGCCCCCTGGGGCCCCCTGTCGGTGTTGCAGGCCCGGCATGCCACCCCTTGGGCCCTGGCCGTTCCTTGGGTCGTGTTCTTGAACGACGTGCTGCCGTACGCATCGCTTTCCGAGCCCCGAGACGACTGGAGGTGTGCCCCCCGGGGCATGGGCCCTGGACCGCAGTCCGGGGACACTGTGACGCCCACGGTACGCACTGTCGTGCCGGAGGTCCGGGGGGTCGTCACTTTTCCGGCAGTGATCCGGCCATGGCAAGCAATTGCGAACAAACGCCAGAATGAAATATCGTCTTCGCAATTGTTTGCCTCCATTTCTCAGCCCCTCGTCTCCCGTGGGACCCGCATTCGGGGGAGCAAATTGCCGTATGGCAGGCGCACCGGCCTTTTCCAAAGGGAGGGGGGGTTGCCGCGACCGCCACTGGGGGCCTGCAGCACGGGTGCCACACCACCGGTCGGGGGGCTGAGCGAAGGTTAATGCCGTGTGGATCTTTAATGTCTTGACCACTACAACCCGCCGCTGATGGAGAAACAGAAATGGTGGGGTCAAGACAGCGGCTTGGCGGACCTTCAGGAGAGGATCGACGCTGCATCGTGCGGTGAAGAATGAACGGGTGACTGTCCCGGGCCCCGTACAGAAACCACAGATGGACTACATGTCACATAGGGGGGGGGGGGGTAGACCGTGAGCTGTCATTCACTGAGGTCCGGGTTGTGCCACTGCACAGCGGCAAAGCCGATGGGCCGTTGGCAGCCGCGCTTTGTAAAAGCGGTGATAAGCGAATTCGGGGTGTGTGCCCACCACAGAACACAATCCACTCGCTCTCTGACAACCGGAGGTACGCACTGACCAACACGCCCGCCAGCCCCCCGTCCTCCCGATCGGCAAAATGCCCGGAGATGCCGCGCACCGCCGATCCGCAACGCCGGGCGCCCCCGATCTGCGCCGTGTCACACGTCCCACAGCCGTTGTGGAGCGGTCATCGCGTGGGGCACGATCTCATGCGACGCGTGCCGGCGCCGCGATGGCGCCGCCAAGCGGCCGAAGCAGCGCCTGACCGCCGAGGGACGACCGGCCCACTCCCCCCGAACGTGCGGTACCCCGCCTTCCGTGGACGGCCACGCTGACCGTTTCCTCCCGAACACTCGAGGCAGTGCGTACGTCTGGAAGTGGGCACCGGCGGACCTACTCCGCTCGTGTGCCCCCGAGGCCCCGCACTCGGGCAGGGCACACACGGCACGCAAGACGTGGCGCGCAAACGAGGCGACGATGCCGCACGGGGGGAAGGCGGTGCCGCGGTGCCGTTCCCGCGGGTGGCCCTTTGCGCTGGGCACCGGCGACCGCGAGCGTCCTGATGGCCGTTGCTTTTGGGGCGCGGCGTCGCTCCGTTGCCGCCCCGCTTCCAGGCCTTAAAGGGGGTGGGGGGGGGGGGGGGGCTCCCCTCCCCGGCTCTCCGATGATGGTCAGCCCTGTCAACAGGGCTCCTTTTAACAACTCGGCACTGAGAGGGAGGGGGGGGTCCCTAATGTCTTAACCACCACGACCCACCGCCATAGAGAAACAGAAATGGTGGGGTCAAGACAGCGGCTTGGCGGACCTTCAGGAGAGGATCGACGCTGCATCGTGCGGTGAAGAATGAACGGGTGACTGTCCAGGGCCCCGTACAGAAACCGCAGATGGACTACATGTCACACAAGGGGGGTCCCACGCCACCCACCCACCCCCCACCGAACCACCCCTTTAAAAGATTGGGCCAAATGTTTCTTCCGGGCCTTCAGGCGATCAAAAGATTTCTCTGGGGCCTTGGGCGACAATTCGTTTAGACCAAAAATTTTCTTCGGCGCCTCTCAAAGCTCAAGCACCACCGGACGGGGGGGGGGTGGACCTGCCGGGTCCCCCCCCTTAAAAGGCGCCCTGTCGGTCAACCGCTTCTGTTCGTCTGAAACCGCGTCTGTTCCTTCTGTTCAGGGCCCTCCAGTCGGTTGGTGCCCCCCGGATACGGCCTCCCAACGGCTTTTTGGAACTGCTCTCCGATGCTCCTCCCCCCTTTCCCCGTCTCCCTCTGCCCCGGCCCTCCTCCATTTGTGTAGGGGCCTCTTCCTACGAACGTATCTGCCGCTGGTGCGCAATGCGTCGGGCATTGCCGAGGCGGCCGTGCGCATGAACGGCAACTGCTGGGGCATCGTGCAGCCCCCGATCCGGTTTGTCGCGGCGCCGGCCGACAAGATCTCGTCGTACTCTCCGTTTCAGACCATGCGGTGTGCCTGCCGGTGGACCATGTTTTTGTGACCTTCCCGGCCCATGAGTTGCGCTTCAATTAGGAACATCGTCCCCCAATCCTAATTTTGTACGGCACTAATGGCTCTTTGATACCGACCCCTTTGTGTCGTGGCTGCGATGCGACAGTGCGTTCGGTTTTTTTCTGTTTACCATAAACCGCCAACTATCAGTTCTTGTGTTTTGATGGTTTGGGCAATGCGTTCCAGCTATGCTCACAAACGTGGGCGTAGCTCAAAGGTCCCTTGCCCCCACCTCTCATGCTCTTGGGAACACGGCCTCCTTGGCTTACCATGCATGGCTCAACGGTACTATGGTCGTTGTGCAGCCCGCGCGTTCTCAAGTGGATTTCATCGTTAGTGACCACTGGGGCACCGCGTCCGTGGCACTCCCTGAGAGTCAAGCCCCGAGGAGGGAGGAGGGAATCCGTCACGGTTTGGCAAGCGAGGGACTGTACATGCCGAGGCCCATTGCCGCTCCACGACGTCGAACGCAGACCCGGCCCTTGGGCCAGGGCCGGTGTTGCTGTGCTTCGGTGAGTTTTGCGCTTGCGCCGCGGAGGAGGAAAGGGGATGAAGTTCAGACACCGAACAGACCTGTGCCCTTTCAGAAGGCCCCTGTGCGACGTCGGCACTTTTGTGGTGCGGCAAGGCCCACCAGCCGCGATGCGCCCCCCGGCGCACCGCTGTGTTGGGTGGTGCCCGGGGCATTGGGGGTGGGGGGGCGCCGTGTGCCTCGGAAGTACATTACAGAGCGGAGGGCGGCTCAAGTGTTTGGGCAGGCCTATGCCCATGCCCCCCCCCCCCCAAGGGAGGCGTTAGAGGGGGGGGAGGTGCCCCCCCCCCCACATCCAGGGCGCCCAGCCTATGCCCAGCCACTGTCCCGCTGACGGCAACTGCCAGGCTCCATGGCATTTGTAACCGACAGTAACCGCCCCCAACCGCTTTGGCAACCTCCTCCAACCGCCTGCCTAACCGCCTCTGGGGCCGCCTTGGAGGTGCCTTCCCTTCCAATGCGTCCCTGCCCCCCCCGCCCCTTCCGGAAAGTCGGTGTAGAGTGTACTCCCGCAGTGCACCCGAACGCGGGCCGCCGTCGTGTCTTTCTCGGCTGCCCGCAGCCCAATTGAGCCCTGCGTACGCCCGCCCCATCGTACGGCAGGTGGCACAATGCTTCGTGCACTGGACTGGCGGTGTTCCTTGTGGACGCCTGTAGATCGGTGGGGATCCCGGCGCGAGTGGCGGGGGTGCCTCACTGGAACCTCGGCTGTCCGCACGGCGATGCTGATGCCGCTTGTGGTAATCACAATTGGGTTGAGGTGCGTGTGCGCGCTCATATGTATGTGCGTGCGACAGGGGTGTGACTGTGAGTGCGACTGTGGGTATTTCCGGGTGTGCGGATCTTTCGGCTGCAGGGCGTCTGCGGTCGCTGCCCAGACTGCTCGCGAAGGATTTTGCTTTCTTCTTTGATGCTTGTTGCGGAATGGTCGCAGTTCGCTCATATTGGTGGCGTTTCGATGTCTTTCTGCAGTTTTTTGCAACGGTTGCATTACATAGAGATCCAGCTGAAAAACGGAATATGTGACGAGCCTTGAGAGACGTCGGCGTGCGATGCGTGCTCTGCTGCAACGTCCATTCTGACGTGCACTGTGACGTGCATTGCGATGTGCCGTGAACCATCTGCTGTGACGTGCACTGCCTGTGCAGTGGGGTGTGCGCCGGAAGGCGCGCTGCGATGTGCTCGACGTGCGTTCCCGCATGCTCTGCCATGTGCCCCGCGATGTGCGCTGCGATGCGCGCCTGGCTCGCTTGCGACGTGCAATGCAGCGCGCACCGTGTTGTGTGTTGCGATGTCCACCGCGATGTGCGCATGGCGTCTTGTGCGGTGCGTCGTGCCCTGTGGCGCTTGCTGCAATGGGCGCGGCGAGCTGCGTGTGCGACGTGCGCTGAACGTTGCACTGTGATGCGCCGTGCAGTTTGTTTCCGGTACTGCGCTCGTTACTTCCCTTGTTCCCTTGTGCGTTACGCGCACCAGCCGCAGTATCGCGTACTGCCCACTTACCTTCGCACGCCTTTGCTTGCCGAGCCTGGCCAGCAACCACCACACGCACGAGGCATGGCACAGATATGTGCTGGATACCACGAAGCAGCAAAGCGGTACACAGTGCAGGACACGTCGTCGTGCACGTCACGGGGCACGTCTCAGTGCATGTGCAAAGCGTGCACAGTACATCCTGACACCACATCAGTAGCAGGCCTTGTTTATAAGGAATTAATACCAAAGTGGGGGGGGGGGGGGGGTCTGGGTGGGTCCCACAAAGGGGCCGCTTGTTCCAATTTGATCTTCCCTCCGCCAAATTTTTGGTCAAGATGTGTTTTGGGGGGGTGGGTCTCAGAGCCACAAGACCCCCCACCCTCTTATAAAAAAAGTCTGATCAGTAGCCGCCCGGTGCTGATGCGGCGTACACAGGGGTGTCGCGTGCCATACGCCACAGATATCCTCAGCGGCTCACCGGGGGCACGCACGGGACGCATACGAGGCGCGTAGGGGGTCAACCGCCATTTGTGCACGTGATCCAAAGGAACCCTCCGTTTGAGGCTGACATCCGCGAGTTGGAAGGGGGCGATATTGATTTACCTCAGGAATGGCACCAACGAGCAGCGCCGGCATGGGACATGCGACCCGTCCTCAGAGTGCACCCGCAGTACGCCTCGGGTCTGAGCGACCCTTCAGCCCCCTGTTTCTCGGATCTTGGGTCTTAGGATGGGGACTAGAGCGGTATTCTTTTGCAAAGGGCAGACCGGAATCCAGCAGATAGGTCGATCGGCGTTTGATACCTCTTCGGGATGTCTTTTTGAAGGCCTTCGTGGCATGAGTATCTCTAACCGACGGCGGTTGATGCTGAACCGACAGGCTTTGGCGGTCGTCTGCCGTTTGTCGATGGCCAACTGGCCGGTACGCGACAGTGGTTGTTGGTCGGCACTCGCTGTCTTGCGGTGTCGGCGCACCAGAGTCCAGCAATTTCAATGATATTGCGAGAGGCCCTTGTTTTGCAGTGTCTGGTTATCATGTCTCCGTGTTGCCTGAGTACCCACCGCCCTGCAGCTTCACCCCCCCGAATGTCTGTCTCAGGTCTGGGTCGATGGGAAGTGGGCCTTCGTTGATCAGGGCGGCTGCCCTAAATTGAACTGCGGCTGGTTCTATCCAGGTCCCGAGGCGTGAGGAGGATGGCCTGGCACCGGACCCCTAGTCCCGTTAGCGAAAAGGGCGAGGGTCAAGACCGCACCCCCTCCGAGGCTCTGCTCCCGATGCCCCGCCCCGGGCACCTGCCCCTGTTCCCTGGGCCTGCGCTGCGGCCCTTGTGCGCCTGCCTCTGTGGCCCTGCCTCTGTGCCTCTGCCCCTGCCCCCGTCCCCATGCCCCTGCCCCGGTGTCTGTTTTCCGCTGAGACACGTCATGACCATGCAGTAGGGCTCATGGCGTTGGTGGAGGCCCTACACTGTGTAGGTCTCCTTGTTAACCCCAGCTCGTTGCGGTTCCGGTGCAGAGACAGCTGGAGTCACACCGCCACCAAGGGGCTGCACTAGCCCCCACACATCCCTCCATGCACACACACACACACGCGCGCGCACGCACGCACGCACCCACGCACCCACGCACGCACGCACGCACGCACACACACACACACACACCCACACACACAAACGCACACACACACACACACACACACACACACAGACACACACACACACACACACACACGCACACACACACACACACACACACACACACACACGGCACCCACCAAGACGGCACCCAGTCTCCATCCTGAAAGGAAACAGTTGCCAAACAGACCCTCAGCCTTAAAAAATCAGGTGCTCCTCCTCAACTCGTGTTACACCTTGCCCTAGAGAGATCTGTCGACCCCAAATGGAGGGAGTAGCACATGCTTTGGGGGGGCTGGGTGACTCCCACAGCATCCACAACTGCCCATTTGTCCACAAGCAACAACACGGCGGTCCATGCAGCGGGAGAAGCGTGCGGTCACGAAACACTGGTGTGGCGGGTGTCGCAAGGGCGGGGAGACCCTTGCGACACCGGGGCCACCCACCACAGTCTGTGGGTTGTGGCGGCGTATCTTCTGCGGTCTCGGACCGCAAACAGAAGCACATGATTGTGTTTTTGTTGGGTGTTGAATCCCTTTGTATTATTGATGTCTTGAGGCTCACGATGACGCCTCCAGAGGACCAACACAGGCCGGGGAGTGCGGAGGTTTCTCCTCCGACACACCAACAAGGGCAGACGTGGAGATCAACACACGGGGACCCGGGCAGACACCGGAGCGGAGGCAGGTCCAGGCGATGGTGTCGTCCTCGAAGAAGAGAGAACCCGTGCTTTTATCTTCATGCCGCCCCCGTCTCAGGCCAAGGCAGGGGGCTGTCGTGTGAAGTTATCCACCGGGACAGCCTTCGCCTTCATGGGACTTGTCGGTGTGATGCGCAAAGGGGACAAACTCGTCTCCGCTTGCATTGGGTCGGGGCCCACCAACCGCCAACCGCCAATCGCCACCAACCACCAACCGCCAATCGCCACCAACCGCCAACCGCCAATCGCCACCAACCACCAACCGCCAATCGCCACCAACCGCCAACCGCCAATCGCCACCAACCGCCAACCGCCAATCGCCACCAACCGCCAACCGCCAATCGCCACCAACCATGGGTCGAACATATGAGCTACACGCGGTCTTTTTGCAAAACTGCCGTTCAGGAACACTTTTTTTTCCCCCTCTGAAGGACCCGCTGGTTGGGGGCCGCAGAGACCAATTGCAGAATATCCCCCCAAGGAAGACACGCGCATGGGCAGCGATGAGGCAATGGCGGATTTAAAAGCGGTGGTATGCCTCGCTACCAAGAGGAGTCCCAGCAGATTCACTGGCTTTTTCCGTCGCGAAAGCAATTCTCGAAAGCAATGCACGCCTGGGACTCGGCATTCCCTGGTCGAGGGGGTCGGATGAGGAACGCATCCAGCGCCCCACATGGCACTTGCCGCAAGAACGTGCCATGGCAAGGGCCGCTGCACCGCAGGTCGTGAATATCAAAAAGGGCACAGTCCGCCGAGCAGGCCGCGGCTGTAGGGCTACTTCGCGAGAGGGGAGGGGGGGAGGGGGTTGCACTGGGTGCGTCTTGCGAGGGCCGGCGTGTTCGGGTCTGATGTTCCCGGAGGCGCGTTTGGGGGTCGGGAAATCCTTTTTTTATCGGGGGGTGGGTGCGCGGCGCAGGACCCCCGCCCCCTCTGGTGTCGCCGAAGCCCGCCGCCGAGCCTTCGAAACTGAAGCCGAGCCCTGAAACTGAACCCCGGCCCTGTGGCCCTGCTTCTGCACCGCGTCCCTGTGGTCTTGCCTCTGTACGCCTGCGGCTGTGCCTCCCCACGACCATGTGCCCCACTGCCCCTGCCCCCGCGCCTTCCCCTGTGTTCATGCCTCTGAAGGCGTTTCCCCCCCCTGCGCCTGTGCACCGGCCGCCGTGGCCCCTCGACGCACGTGACCCGCTGCCCCATCTCTTCTGCCGTTCGCAGGGAACACGAAGCACCAAGTCCCACACACCCTCAACCACTCCATCATCGCCAGCAGCTGGGCCCAACCAGCGGGTCTGCCCTCCGCGTACTACCCAGACCCCCCCGCAGTGGCCGCGCACTACCCGATGGTCTGGGATTGGCTGGACTCGCAGGTGTTTGTTCGTGTTTGCTTTCCAGTCGGCACGCAGGACGTACCGCCCTGCCGCCACCGCCCTCCCACGCACATAGTGCTGCAGCCGCGATCGCAGTTGGCCTGACTTGGGCTGCAAAATGGTCCAGCGAAAGCGTCCGAAAATCTGATTTTTTACCAAAAATTTTTACCAAAATCAAAATCAAAAATATTAGTACAAATCTGATTTTGGTAAAAATCATTTTGAGGCACGTATGCCACCCTCCCCCCCCCCCCCCCGCGCGCGCCTGAATCCCGTTTCTACCGAACACTCTCGCAGGTGTCAAGCGGATAATCGGAAACAAGACAGGCAAATTACTGAGGTCGATGCAGGT
Source organism: Eutreptiella sp. 'Long Island Sound 2002' (assembly GCA_964036045.1). Taxonomy (NCBI): domain Eukaryota; phylum Euglenozoa; class Euglenophyceae; order Eutreptiales; family Eutreptiaceae; genus Eutreptiella; species Eutreptiella sp. 'Long Island Sound 2002'. The sequence continues at coordinate 40,670,648 of OZ038389.1, read as the reverse complement.
TGTGACGAGTTCTGCTTCACACAAAGTGCCCCAAAGACAACAACAGGCAACTCCCAAAAGCGTCCGAAATCTTCAGTTCCACCATTTTTCTGCCTGCCGCCCACTTGTTGCTGTTTCAAAGGGGGTTCACAGTTGACGTGAGGGCCCCAACGACCCATAAAGGGACGTTTGCGGGGGCATGCACCTTGGCCTTGGGTCAATCGACCTGACACCCCCGATAGAAGCCGGCATTCTGCCCGATCCCCCCACCACCGGCGGGTGAGGGGCCTGACCGTGGGCCCATAAACACTCGGTGAGGCTGTGTCGCAACGCAGCATGTCTCGCGGAACCCGTCTTTTTTCTCTGCTGAGAACACAAAGACGGCAGCCCAGGCACACGATGCGGGTTACGGCGAAGAAAACGATTTGGGGTCACGATTCTTTTGGTCCTTATGACCCTTGGGGGCATTTTCCTGCCGTACAAGGCACCCACCTCCAACCCAACGGCTTGCCATCTGTTGCTGGTTTTCTGGATTGCTCGCGATGGATTTACGATGGATTTGTAAATTTTGACGACGGATGTACGACGGATTATCCGTCGCTCGGAACAACGCTGATCGATTCGCCAACTGTCCGCACTCCTCCGCCGCCGAGGCTTCTGCCCTCGACGCCCCAGTTCGTGGACATCGTCAGTGTGTCAGTGAACCAATGAATGGGTTTCTGGGGCTGGGGCCGGGTCCGGACTCGGAATTGACGGGCCATCAATCGGCCATTTTGAAAATGCCAAAACGCAACGGAAGATTGGAAACGTTGTCGTGAACGCAAGGCAGACGATGACTTTCCACATTCCCCTCGTCGACTGTTGTGCTTCAGGTCCCAGCGTTTGATGCCACAGTTCGGTATTTGAATGGAACATTTCCTCCGTCGGGATCCGTGAGCCCGTCCCCGACGACTGTCCTCCAGTAAGTGAACATGCGCATGGATGCCCTTTGGGTTGTCTACGGGAACAAACGCAGCAAGTGGATACTGTGCAAACAGGGGAAGTTGGGGTTTCAACTTGGGGGGGGGGGGATCAACAACGCCCCCTAAAACTGGGTATTGGGGGGTCGGGAAAAGGGCTCAATTGACAAGACCATTAATCAGTAATTATGAACTCTGGCGCCAAAGATGCCGAAAAAATGTTTTGAGCATTGAAAATGGTCAAATTTTTTTCACCACATCCATGGCAAATGATGACTTTTCTCAACCCCCTCGACGCCCTGATTCAAGAAACTGCCATTTTCATTTTTGCCGGGTCACCTGCGGGGCCCGGGTGTCAGTTTTGGCAGGATTTCGGGGGGGCGGGGGGGTTGGCACAAGGCCTCGGTATTAGGTTGTTTGCATTTGGCGGCGCCTATTGGCCTCTCGCCACTGCTTCGTTTCGGGGGTGGGGGGGGGGGGTTGGCCAGAGGACTGTATCGACCCCCTCCGAAGTTGAAAGCCCGCCCACCCCCGCCTGTTGGATGCCGCACGTGCTGTAGCGACCGAATTTGGCAGCTACAGGCCAGGCGGGCTTTTGGAGACCCGCTTCCCAGTGCCCCGCGCCTCAGGGGTCAGGCAGTCAGTGATACGCATCGTAGGAGCAATGCCCCAGGGGGCGTTTATGTGTCGGGCCGGACTCGCACCCCCACCCCCTTCCAGAGCCCCAACTCACGCCAGTGGGAGGAGCAGTTTTATAACCCACAATCCGCGCTTACCACGGGCGTGGCTCGGGGACTGCAGACGACGTGTAGCCACAATCCACGCCTTATTTCGGGCATGGCGCCAATCTGCACTGAACAACAGTCTGCAACCAATGCAAATTGGTCATGAACCGCCCGATGCGTTACACTGCCCGTTGGGTGCTTTCGCATGTACATTTGTGCGTCCCCCGGAGTGACCTGTTGATGTTCGCTCCTTGAACGGGCAATGGGGTTCTACCCCTCAGTCGTGTGGATACGAAACACTCGGAAGTCAGAAAATTCGAAAACAACCGCTTGACAGCCCTTTTGAACACCCCCCCCCTTGAGGGGGGGGGGGGGGGGCTCAAGTGTCAGGCCAGGAGCCTCCGTCCCCACACCCCCAAGGACCCTGCTACCCACCCACACCAGCGGTGAACAATGAGGAACAACCAACTTCGACGCCAGCAGCGCCCAGAAATATTTTTGGGCCTCTGCGGACCGGGGTACAGAATGTGTTTCACCCAAGGTATTAATACCCAAAACGCTCCGATTTGACGCCACAATTTGAGTGCGAGTAGTGTGCGCTCCTTACATACCTATTTCTCCGATGGCTGGGGTTCTGCAGCCATTTCTCTTTTCACTGAGATGGTTCTGGTTCTGCCACCATATCATTTTTCCCCACGGCGGCAGGGGTTACGGAGGTCTCTCTGCCTTTTGCCAGGACCGTAGGGGTTTGGCAGGTGTTTTGCCAAGCATTTGTTCTCTGGCCTGCATACACAATGTTGCTAACGAAAAATCGAGTCAGTTTGTGGGGTTTGTTGCTCGTCCACAGGCCCATGCCCTTGTCCTCAGTGTGTTAGAAACCAGTTTGGTCAAAAGGGATGAGGATAGGTAAAGGTAACGGAAGACCAGGCATTTGCAAGCAGCGAGAGGGGTGTCTTTGCTCGGCACCGTCGGACTGGTACGGCCTAAAGATGACATACGAGTACCCATTATCGGGCCACCCTATCCCAGGTCATCCATTGCATCCATTTCGAATTGCCAATTCCCCTCCGCACCAACTGCATCAATGGCCCCCGCTCTGTCTGATGGGGTTTTCATTACACAGATCCCAGGCATGGGGCCAATTCTGTTGACCGCTTTTGTGATCACCCGTTGTCTCCCACCTTCAAGGATTTTCTTCCTGAAGCAACATCACCGCTCTGTTGGTTGATTTTGTTTTCTCATTCCCCAACATGGTCTGTACTAGTCATATATGTGGACAGCTCACAAGCTTTCGTTTCTTTGTCGTTGCAGTGTACTGGAGGGGGGGGGGGGTCTGCCATTACCCTTATTTTACACGCATTGAGGCGAGGGGGAGGGGATATACTGGTGTCTTGCTAACACCCACATCCGAGGTAACACCTCATCCATGCGGCGGGTTGATCTGGTTGTGGGTGCAGTCCAGCACCACCCCATCCATGGGCTTTTCCCACATTCACACCTCAGTCAGTTGGCCTAATTGGAGGTGAGATGGGGCCCATTTACACCCAGAGTCCGCTGTGGCGTTACCTGGGAAGTCGCCATGCCTTTTGATCAAGGTGAGGATGATCTTTATCAGGAGGTGGTGAAGCAGATGTTAGATTGAATTGTGCCACGCAGCAAAGGGTTGTGACATCCACTCCTTTTTCTCAACGATGAACTGTATATCCAAATCTGCCAAAACTGGTCACATGTTGGAGTTCTTGGCTGGATTGGGGTACCACCCTATATTGGGTCAAAATTGGCACAGCCATCTTCAGCTGCTTGTGCCTGTCACCCTGAATAGTGCACCGTAAGCCGGGAATGCATCACAGCGTTGGGCTCCCTCGTGGTCTTGGGTCTCGATTTTCATCAACCCCTCCCTCTTGCATCCAGTTTGAGATGTGTGCCACACCTGTCAAACGCTTTTCTTATATATTTGCCAAGCAGAGTCTGAGGACCATGCAAAATGGAACCAGTTCCGCTGATGACCATACATCAGCGGTGACCTGCAACCTAACCTGGACCATTCCCTGCGCCTACCTCAAATTGGAGCGAGTGCCCCTGTGGTCGAGAAAAACCCTGCTCTGTGTGGGTCTATTGTTGAGTGAGATGTTCTGATCTTTGGCGTGTCGGAACACTGCAATCCAAAGTCTCGAAGTCCGACACAACATCTGATGGTTGATCAGACATGAAGTGGCGTGCAATCAGACATGAAGTGGCGTGCGTATGCAAAACTCCCCGAAAATACACCACAATTCGCCAAACTGCACTGCAAACAGAGACTCGTTTTTGAGGCATTCAGGTGATCTGAAAGAACTGTTTTTGGGATGCTTCCACCTGGCCTCCAAGCCACTCACACAAAGGCATAGAGCGCAGCAAACTCCCTCTGTTTTTCAGTGGTAACCAAAACACACACACTTGTGGCATAGCCTGAGAATTTTGTTTTTGTTGTGCCAAGAGGCACCTTTGGGTTGGTTTCATAACCACACACCATTCTTGCTAATGTATACTGCAACATGCAGCCAGTTGTGTAAGACAATGTGGCCTGGCTGGCCACCGTTTGCTTTCCCATCCCACTGGTTGACAATGTATAAACTACAGTGATGGGCAAGATTTTCTCAGCCTGAGACCACCCAGCCAAATTAATCTGGCTATGTGTTCGAAGTTGGTTTCATATTGGGATAAGCAAGTTTGTGAATTCTTGTTCAAGAGTGGCATTGTTCAATGGAATTTTTTTTACATTTTACACCACTTAACAACATAACCTTCATCTCATCTTTAGTACCAGAGATGCCTGCACATTTTCTGACTGCCTATTTGTATGAGTGTGGCCAAGCAGTGGTATCTATCTCTTAATCAGCATGTGCCAAGGGTCCATATGTTTACCCGTAGCACACAGCTTGGCAGAGGGGTGTGACAGAAAATACTTGGGTTCGTGCAATGACATGGGTTCGTTTGTTATTGCAAGTTTTGGAAAAGTGTCGTTAGATTTAAGACTCTAGAAAGTCGCGCAAGAATTGCGCATTTTATGTGCTAGCAGCGATGCGTGCATTATAGAGTTCAAAATGTATTATCGAGAAATCTTCACGTTTTGACAATGATTGCAGGGCGTGTGTGTTTTTTTATATTTATGTTTATGCATCATTAGTGTTTTCACACTAATACCAGCTTTTAACATGTGTTTCTGATTTTCAAGACCCTGTGCAGAAACTGATGTACAATGGTTTGCATATGCAGTGTTTTGCTTGTTTTATAATCGCTTGCAAACGGGGTTCATCAACTAGTTGGGAAAAAGAATAGACTTGAGATAAGAACGATTACAAAACGAGCATTCAGATCCGGCTAGACCTGATGAGCTCTCTACCAAAAGGAACGCGAAGGTCCGCGAAAACATCAACAACACCATCAACCACAAACACCACTAACAACAACAACATTCGTAACTAGTTCGGTCTGCGACTGGGCTTGGCAACCACCCTGCCCATTGGGTTTTATGCTACATTTTTGTCCAGAAGATTGCAAGAGAGCGAGCCCTGTGGGGAAGCGCGCCGTCTGTATTCTGCAGATGGCCTCCAAGTTTTGCAAAGTCCCGTGAATTTTCCGGTGTTTGTCTTCAAGCTCGCCTTCTAGCTATTTAGCTGCCTCCAACCTTTGTAGCGCACTTTTAGTGTTTAGGTGCCCGCCTTCAAACTTTGCAGTGCGCCATCAAGCTTTGCAGCGGGCATCATCAAGCTTCGCCTCCAAGTTTTGTAATGTGCCATCAGCTTTCTGGTGCTCGCCTTCAAGGTTTGTGGTGCATCATCAAGCTTTGCAGAGCGCAATCTGTGTTACAGCGCGTGTTCCAGCTTTGTAGCCTGCTTTCCATCTTTGCGCCGCTGTTAGTGTTCTGTAGCTCATCTTCATCCCTTAGGCACACCGTCAGGCATGGTTGCACGCCTTGTACTTTTGCGGTGCGCCGTCAAGGTTGGTAACACGCTTTCTACCTTCAGAGGAGGCCATCCAGCTAAGCAGGGCGCGCAATCACGCTTTGCAGCGAGCCATCAAGCGTCGCACTTTGCCATGAAGCTTAGCAGGGCGCTCCATCAAGCTTTGATACGCCTTTGATTGCTTTACAACGTGCCACATCCAGTGAAGACAAATGCGGGCATTGACATGTTGCAAGGCTCTTCTTGTGTGCTTAGTCACACACCATTCATGTCTACCTACATGGGGAGAACTCACTATGTATCTCACAAACAATCAAAAATCACGATATTATTGTCGTTGTGGCACAAGATATGTTATTTTTTGCGCATTTATGCCACCGGATCTGTTCGACGTTCAACACACAGCCAGTCAGTGTCGGACATGCGCGCAACAGCGTCAAGTCGCGTGCCGCCACAGGCTATTTCATCCTGATGAATTGCTGTGTTGTTTGTCTTTTGATTTTTGCAGTATTAATTTAACTGGCGGGTTTGCCGGTCCGTGCCTATGTTTTCTTAATGCGATGAGTGACCTGCGATGTTTGTCCAATTGCATTGCGTCACTGTCTGCACTACTGTCGGCTATCAACTAGGCTTATTTATTTTTTTCCTCTGATTTTTGCCAGATCTTATGTATGGGTAAACCAGCGGCCAAGTGTGAGATTCGCCTCATGACCTTGTGCCCGTGGACATGTGGGGGCCTATACATGAACTTCAGCAGTCTGGCAGTATTGTGGCAGTTCGATTTGCTCCATGGCTCTGCCTTTGATTGGACTTGATTGGATGTGGTGTACCTTCTGCAGGATGAGGGTTTTTCAAAGCAATGTGGAATGTCGGTTTTACTGAGATCACGGCTTTCAACCGTGTATCATTACCAAACTGTCGATACGACGCTTCATGCTCCCATTCGTACCGACCGTCGTCACGACCATGAGTATTCTCATCTGGGCAAGTTGCACCTAGCCGGACTACTTGTCTCACTATGGATTGATGCTCTCTTGTTTGCAGTGCACCACCTACCCGCTGCATTTATGGGAGCGACTTCATATAGCTTGACAGTGTCCAGAGACGAAAAATTTTCGCCTCTGCTACCATGAAACCAGACCGTATGGTCAGAGGTCACAGTGGCATGGGCAGCAACATTGCTTGGCATAGAAGACATAACAATTATGAAGGCTGAATAGTATCCTGCAAACAGATATGATACACATAGCCAATGAAATACTTGATATGCACACATGTGAAATCCACCCTATCATCCACTAATTCATATAACTACAAAAGATCCAAGATTGCGTTATCTATCCCACATCCTGTATTCCCCCCATCGGCTGGTGTTTGGGAGGGATCCGGTGGGGTTCGGGGATGTGCCGCCATTTGTGCCAGGGGATGGGGCTGAAGATGCTCTCCAGTTTTTTGAAAGGGTTGCGTCAGAGGGTAAGGAGGTCCGGGACCGTCTCACTGCGATTCATGATCGCCCGTCCAGGGACTTGGAAGCCAAGTACAGGGCCCAGAGATTTCAGGAGGGTGATAAAGTCTTGGTCAAGGTCCGACCAGATGACCGGCGCTTTGACAAGCTGAAGCGCATCTGGCACGGCCCGTACGAGGTTCGTCGGTGGGTTGGGGGCGACAGATATGAGGTTATTACCAATGAGGGCCGTGAGGCCTCCGGATTTCAGGTTCTCAAGACAGATCGCCTCAAGCCTTACATTCAGGATGTAGAGGGCCGTTCGGTGCCCTGTGGCTATTATTCTGAAAATCCTATCCCCCCCACTGATGATACGTACATAGTCCAGTAGGTGGTGGATCATCATTTTGTGGGTCGCGGACGGGGACGAAAGCTTGTGCTTGTTATTGCTTGGAAGGATTGTCCAGATAGGACAGATGAGGAGGCAGCCAAGTTCGTTGGTAAGGGAAACGAACGGGTGGAGGAGTACATTCACACGCATAAGCTGGGCAAATGGTTTCGTGCATGAAGATAGTGTATGTATGTATGTTTTGAATGTACCCCCCCCCCTCTACCTGTATGTTGTTGTTTTTCCTTCCTCTGTGTTTTCTTTGCTGCTCCGTGCAGGTCGCTGCAGCGAGTGCGTCTCAATGAATGAAGTGGGATCCATCCTGGTGGATAATTTAATGTTTTCTGCCGCAGTGTTTGCTGTCAGTGCCTGCTTGTATGAGCTGTTGGGACAGATTTGTATTTTAGCATACCACCTTTTGTTCTTTGCGTCCATTGCGTGTCCCATATATGTCAGCTTGGGGCCAACCTCCAGCCAGCACTTCTGTTTTTCGCGATGTTACAGTGATTCTGTTTTCGGTTGAGTAGGCCAGCCGTTGGTTGGGCCTGTTGGTTGCGGGATGGGGCGCCTTTGCCACATTACTATAGTGTCCATCTGAGGTGATGCCAGAAGTTTTTGCTTGTGCATCCCATACACCCCTTCGCTTGTCTCGCCACTGCGGGGTTAGGATAGTTGGTCGGTGCACGCCAGATATCAGACTGTTGCTTTTTCCACTGATGCAACAGTCTTGGGAGGGGAGTTTGAGTGGCTCAGGGCTCAGGGGTATAAAGGACAGCAACAGGACTCCGCTCTTTGAATGTAGGGACAGAGATATGAATGCCGGGGCAAGTCGCCACTGCTGCAGGTTCAGAATTCCGATTCAGATAATTATAAATTGTTGAGCGATGCGGAGGTTCATTTTTGATATCGCATTGTACTGATTTGGACATAATGAGAGATCTTTCTTGGTTTCAGCAGGTTTCCTATGATTTCAGGGTACCATTTTTCTGCTAAGGGGAAAAATGGCTAGAAGCAACCTCGACAGCTGGTATGGGTCACACATCGGGACCTAAGTCCCATGTGTCTATAGCATTTTTGGTTAGATCATTGCTCGCCATGGTCATGGAGGTAGGGCATCGTGAGTGTGGGCCGTTTCGGCCAAATTTCGCTGTTTTTGCCATTTTAGGCCAAGTTGAGAACGCCATATCTCCATGGGGCAAGGGACCTAGCCAGGAAAGAAAAGCGATTCTTGTCGCATATGACCAGGTGGCAATCACCCTAGGTGTTTGTATTTGGTCCTCCGGCATAGCCGGAGTTATGCAACTTACGGTGCGCGCCACGTTGCCCAATTTTGCATGTCTTGCGGTTTTCTGCCCCGTCGCGCGACCATCCCCTGGGAGAACAGTAGCAAGGCAGCGTGACAGCAGGCCAAACCCCAATGCACGGGACCAAAGGGGATATCAAGGCCCGTGAATCGAGGCTTGGCTCGACGAGATCACCACAAACGCCTACCCTGGTCGGTCGCCCAAAATGGCCGATTTTGCCAATTTTGGCATCCCGACCCCACATGGCGACCCCGTGGCGCCAGGATGCCGGGGAATCTGAGGGAACCGGGTTGCATAGTGCCTTTAGGGAGTTTGTACTCGAAGGGCACAGGGTTGGTTGCTTCACCCCTGCCCTCATGCGACCCGACCGAGGGTCAATTTTGGATTTTTTGAGCCAAAGTCAAGTTGGGCTGAAACAGCCCACTTTCAGCCCCCAACTCCTAGGGGATATTGGCGGGGCCATATCTCCGGAGGGGAGTTGGGACGAGCCATCCGGGGAGCATAGGGAGCCACTGTCGGTTGGCTCCGGAGCCCATTGGCTCCCAAGAACACGCCCGTGGCTGGTCGGGACGCTCCTCCCTTGGCAGGGTTCTCGGGTCAATTGTGGGCGGGTCCGTGGGTTGTGTTTGACCCCTCGTACCTGTGTGCCACTGCGGAGGTGGGACCTGGGGTTGGAATATGGTTTGGGACTGAGTGTCTATTGCCCTGAGGCGCCCTTACCCCAGTCCATTGCTTAACCCACCTGTGTACATACCCTGATGTGTTTGTGTACATACTTTCATTTTGTTTCAGAGTGGCAAGGATCCTAGAACGCTTTGTTCTATGAGGATGCCCCTGTGAGCGCAGTGCTTTGCCTGCCTGCCTGCTTGAAGGTCCGCCGCAGCGTGACCCGTGGACAGGCCCCCCACGGGAACGCGTCACAAGGAGCAAGCAAGTACAATTGAAGCTTATGGGTGGTTCAGCTGTGTCTAATTGACAGTGCTTTGCAGACACACGAGTGTATCTCTTGCTTGGCAGTCTTGAAAATGTGCCACAACATCACCACATCCAGGGGCCACTGCCGAATATGTTGGCATCGTAGTTTGTGCAATCCGGCCCAACACCGTGAAACACAGCATGCCAACAATTTACACCAATGGTACTGGACAATAAACCTGGTGCCCGGGATAGGGCCCTTAAAGGGCCCAAAAACCGAACCACTGCACAGCCATTGATGCAAAAGGTGCACTGGGTCACACGTGCCAAGACAGACAGGATCAGAAATCTGTGCTAACGTCCAGCCATAGGAAGAGGGGGCAAAACCACAAAAATATACATCAAACTTCCAAATTCTTTCCATGAACTTTGGACTTTATCAGCTGTTTTACATCCACTGATTTTGGAAACAATTCATAATTACACCCTAACTTTTACTGAAGACACCCAATTCTGAAACGTAGTGTGCGCCTTCCCCCGGAACAACTTCGATCCTGAACAACAAAATATCCTTAATATTCCTCACACAGATTACGACTCCCAAATCACAATTTCCCACAGACACCACATCAACAACACAAGCAGATTCGAAGCAGAACATGTCAGCAGCCATGGCCTTTTGAAAGGGGCTTCCTGCCACAACAGAATCACTGAATGTGCACTTGCGCATCCAAAGTACAGTGTGCATCCCTTGATTCGGTCTTCGGTCTGTGTTCTGGTTCCCACCCTTATTGCACTGGTCTTATTGTTTTGCCTTTAGGCAGTGCCATCTTCTAGCCGATTGGAGGGCATATATTGATCTGCAATCGTTCGTCGAAATTGAGTAGACTTGGCCTACCACGTTGGGTAAGGCGCTACTTCAATTTAGGCAGTGAGTAGAGAGCAGTGCTGCATTACAACAGGGGTCCTCGTTGAAAAGGGCAGAAAGCCCATGGAATCATTTGAGAGGACTTGGAACAGGGGGGGGGGGGGGGCAGGCCATGATCATCACTCTGTAGAATCAGGAGACGCTGAGAGGAGGAAGCAGGGTCATCCTGCACAGTTTGACCATTCTAATGCAGCGCTATAGGGGAGGGTGAAACATGGTTCAGATGGGTTCCGATTGGGGGTCGGAGGAGTTTCGCCCCACCACCAACGGGAACCCCAATAGCCTGGATGTGGGGTCCAGCCAGGACCCCCCAGGGGAGGGGATCCAGCCAGGACCCGACCTCCTGCTGGAATTGTTCAGGGAGCCCTGCACACATGTCACGGTGCATTGCTGATCTACGCGCTGAGCGCTGCTTGCAGACCCACACCTGTACATGGTCAAAACTTGGATTTGGGATGAGACTTAGTGTGCATAAATGCAACCTGGCATCGGCACACACCAAAGGCTCGGGCCTGTTTGTGTCAGTCCGGCTCCACATGGGCCACATTGGAGTGCATGGTATCGAAAACGAGTGTGTGCACAGCGAGGGACAGACTACCAGCCGATGTCAATCAGATGCCAGGCACTGAAACACACCATCAGGGCCAATTGCTGATGCACACCCAGCGACAATCAATCGCACAGCGAGCGCACATAGAATGATTGGTTACGGCACATCTCCTGTTTTTATAACCTACACAATATATATACGAAATCAACTCGCCCTGGGGAGGGAGCAGAAAATTCCACTGGACAGCACTCCTAATGCCTTCAGAATTTGGCGTATCTGAAGGCGTATCATATAGCCAGGTCTACAGTTGTACACTGATACGCAGTGGAGCCGTCTCCCCACTCTCTCACCCCATCAGGATCACTCTGACGGAAAAACACTTCACCGGGCCTCAACTGACGTCCTCCGGTGCTGGAGCTTGGGACGAAGGGGGCCCTGCGCCCACACCCTCTGGCAGAGGGAAAATGGGTGTGGCGAACGCCCGCTGGAGAAAGGGCATGACGAGTCGCCCTTCCTGCTTCCTGGGGAATCCTGCCGCCAGCCTCAGTCTGAAATACGGAAATTGCATCAGGCTGCCAGATGTCACACCTGAAGGTGACGGTGGATGGGGAGTAGGGGCTAAACTGAGACGGCCCCACCGCACGATTCCTGGAACACCATGCAATCGTAATACAGACACAACCACAATCTATACAACAACTCTGTTGGTCCAATGTGCAACGCAAACGTGTTTGCGTGCACTGTGATACGGACAGGAGGCACAGGCACTGGCCCCGATTCTCACGCGGTCAGTACGCGTGCCCACGACAACGCCGGATCTCGATCTCACTGTGCCATGAGCCCCCCCCCCCCCCCGCAAATCAGCTAAACATGAATGCTATGTACGTTGCGCCCAGACATGCCAGGGCACAAACCCGATGCCTCTATCCTAAATGGCAGGGTGACGTCCTCTGTTGATAAATCGTGGCAACAAACACAAAAGGGAACAGAAACATGTCATCGCGGGGGGAGGGAATTCCAAGGGGGGGGTAAGGCAGGTCCAAAAAATAACCTTTTTTCCAATATTTATTTTACATTTAATTTGCAACCAACCTGCCTTGGCTGCCAGCGACCTCGCCGGGCACCCAGGGTGCTGCGCAGCAGCAACTGCAACCATTGTCCACTGCGAGTCCACCACGGAGAGGCGGTCAATCACATGCGATAGAACCGCCCGCAGGCAGACTCCAAAGTCCCCAGAAGCTACGAAATACCTGATGCCATAGCCGCACACCACACCATACAGATCACGCGCAGAAGGGACGGACCCGCCAGCCCAGTACGGGACTGGGGAAGAGCCACCACTCTGAGGTCCACCACCATTGTGGTGCTCCTGGCCGGCGTCCAAATCATCTGCAGCTGTCCGCAGCCAGCTTCAGCAGGCCTGAGCAGTGTGGCCAGCTGCAGGAACATCGCGATGCACGGCAGGTGCTGTTATGCATGGTTTGCAAGGTCCAAGTCAACGAAGACCATTTTAACCGTCAATTTCAATCCCCAAAAAACTGAATGCTCACCACAGTGTGATACTTCACAGGATGTGACCTTGGATCCACAGTGCTGAGTAGCGTTAAAAAACACTGACTCAGCCTCAACTTGTCTAGAACACTGCCTCCTAAGGAGCACAATGCAAGATGCCATGGACCATTCTGCGTTGCTCCCCTACACCCCACAAAGGCTTTGTCTTGGATTCTTAGACGTTCCAAATCACTCATAGGTTGGAAAGGGTATAAGAATTGGCTGAGTTCCACATTATGTTTTTTTGGGCCAGACCTGGGTAAGCTGGCAGAGCCCTCTTACCAAACAGTACTCAAGAGAGCTCTCGGAATCAGGAATCTGAGCAGTCCATGGCTAGGATTGTCCCACAGCTCAGTGTGGTAGCGGACATGACACGCAGGCAGGGCAAGCTAAATCTGAAACCAGAAGATGCAGTGGGGACCTCCACGCCCGTAGGGATCCCAAGGTGCTATTGGAGCACGTAGAAGATTGAAGGTTGAAACGAATCCGCGGGTTGCATTGCATACAAGATCAGCACTACAGAGGGAGGGGGAGACGACATTCAGACATGGGTCACTATTAACTGCAGCTGAGAACAGTGCTGTCCTAATTCCAGTTTAGAGTAAGTGGGGACGGTGACACACAGTAGAGAACTGAGGGGAGCAAGAACCCAAGTGGGGTTACAGCGCGCTGGAGGGCGGCATTCCACACCTGCGGGAACTCTTCCGTAGCCTGCGGCGCACGTGGTAGCCTTTCGGCTCTGGCTGGGGACCTATGGCCCACTTACAGGCGCAGAAGGCTATCCTCAGACTGGTGCCTTGCCATCTCCGTCCTCCCTAACATCGCCTGCGCTTGTCGTCAGGCTCTGGCGGCGGGCGTCCTGTGCACCCGTCAGATTGCTTGTTCGTACGCCGTCTGTCATATCTTCAGCTCACTTCGGCCCAGTGCTTGGGACGCTGCTGCGTGTACTCTATAATGTAGCAAACACACTGCTAGCTTCCCACCCCCTCCCTTAATGTGTGAAGCCAAGAGAGGGGCGTACAGTTTTTTTTTTTTTGCCTCAGACCAGGGCAAGCTGACAAAGCCCGCTCACCAGAAAATACTTAAGAAATCTCTCAGAATCAATGATCAGAGCTGTATCAGATAGGGGCCTCACAGTATTCTACTACTGTAGATATTTTTGGGGGGGGGTTCAGACCCGGGTAAGCTGGCAGAGCTCTTACCAGATGGCAGTCCAATGCTACGATTGTCCTACAGCTCAGTGTGGTAGCGGGCATGACACGTAGTTAGGATCAGTCAAATCTGAACCATGAAATGCAGCGGGAACTGCCACACCCGTAGGGATCCCAAGGTGACGTCCCTTGGCACCTACCCGCCATCCTCACAGAGAGGGGGCATAAGGTTAAGGTCGTCTCGGTGATGTATCGGGTGCCTACCCCACAGGCCACTCCTGCATCATGTCAGGACACTGGGGTGTGGTGTCGTGAAAGTGCGAGACGTTTGGAGTGGCCGAGGCGCCGCAAGCACCTCCGCGCTGCGTACTCCTGTTGTTGTCACACGTGCACTTCATAGCCTGCCGTGACAGGTGACGTTGGGCTGGGAGCCCTGGTCGTGGGCAGGGGCGCCATAGGCGCCCCTGCGCCTGATGTGCTTGCCCCTCCCTACGGGATTGAGTCCCTTCTCCGGCACTTTGGTGGGTGGCCTGTTTCTGCCCTGAGTACTTGGTGGGACTCGAATCCATACATAGGGGGAATGTTTGCCCGGCGCGCGCCCGGCGCGCTACCTTTCTATTAACTATCCCAACTTCAGCCCGAGATTTACCCTCTGATGGAGAAGGCCCCCCAAATAGACCATGATGGACTGCGCACCTTCCCTGCAAAGCACGTTGCATAATATAGCAATATCTGTGAATTCAGCAACTCCAACTGTCATGTGTATTGTACTTAACAAACAACATTGGCCCCACAAGTGTGGGTGTCAATACATTCAGTACAATAGTGCTCCTTACACTCATCACAAACTGCGACGGTGGAAACAGACAAACACAGTGCAAAAAAAAAAAACCGACGGTGGAGCGCTTCTGGCAACACAACACACACACATCTGCCTCATCCTCTGCCTCATCTTGCGTGCCACAACCGAGCAAACAGCTGCTCAATGCGTGCCCTATACCACCCGTGCACGTCATTATAACATTGTTGGCGGGCTGTCAAAGTGCCATTCTTTCTTCCAATGAATGGCACAATGACATGAATCCGGCCTTTTATAAGCACCATCATGGCCCCCAACTTCGAAATCAAAGAAATCACCTCGGGCACGAGAAGGTCCATACCCATCCCAAATCAAAACATCTGCTGATGTCCCAAGGGGGCCAAGGGGCAAAGCCATATAATGTTGCCCAACATAAGAACGGCAACAGTCCACCGGTGGGGCACGGGTCACAAAACATGCAGGGCGCGCGCCCGGCGCACTAACGTTCCCCCATAGCCCTGGCGCGGCGCATATGGCTGTTGACCATTTCTTGGTAGAACTGCTGCTGGTGTGTCCACCTCAGGTAATTGACGACGACTGTGCTATTGCCCATATGCTTCCTGGTGGCGTGTGCCCATAGATCAAACTCTCTGCCCAGTTGGCGGAGCCACGCCCTGACCGGTCGAAGTCGTCTGTACTCTTGTATTACTGCTATCCCCACTGCGAATCAGCAGGTTGTATTAAATACACTATCAGCACTAGAGGGGGCGGGGGAGATGACATTCAGACACAGTGGGTCACTATTCGTTGAGGGGCAGAGAACATTGCGGTCCCAACTCTAACTGCCACATGAGGATTGAGGTGGAGGTCAGGACACATACTGTGTCACAGCGCGCTCAGGAGTGGCGTTCCACTCCTGTAGGGGAAAAATAGAAAGGGGAAGGAAGCCACAGGAGGGCCAACCTGCCATCGGTTGGTGAAAATATAGTAAGTGGCGCGCAGCTGACACGACAGATAAGTGAAGGGGTCAAGCATTGGGGCCATAGGTGCACTTTGTTTTGTTTTGCTTTTGTGAGCCTATGCCATAACTCTTCCCCCAGCACCTTCCACCAAGGGACAGTGTTCACAAGGGGTTCAAAGGTAGACCATTTTTCGCAGAAGTGGTTCAACTACCTGACGTGGTGCACACGTGATGTGCGCGCGGAGTGTGAACTCCCTCTATATCTACAGTAGTTGAATATGGGGACACCCCAGAACAACATCGCAGTGGCCGCTGCAGGCAGCGCAGTGCACATGGGCTGTCAAGGTTCGGGCTGACGTACCAGTTGAATAGCGGGATTGTGCTTGAGAGACCCTCATCTGCTTCTGAACCTACTCTCACAAAACCCTGGCCCCATCTCACCAAAAACACGATTGGAGTCCGCGTCCTCCGTTGCTGTGACACCACTCACTTGTGGGACAGATCAATCGTCATCCAAATCTGCCCCTCTTCCAGACTTTGCAAACCTCCCCCAAAAGGTCCAGATGAGGCAAAGAGCCCTTGCTAGCCACACCACATGGAGTGCCGGGGCAGGGGCGCTTACATTCTTTGCTCGGTGTCGCGCTCTGCGTGGGTGCTGGTATGCAGTTTGCAGTTGACACCGGACCAATATTGTACTGTCTTTTGTGTGGGCACACGGACAACTAACTTGCTTCTTGCAACATCTGAATGTCCAAAACTTCAAAAACGTAAAATGCTGGGCTGAGAATCTAATGGAACAGATGCCCAACTTGAAGCAGACTGTTGTTCAGAATGCTGGCCTATTTGGAAATTTGACAAAAGGAGACAAAACAGGCGTATGGGTATGGATGTTTCGGCAGGGAATCGCGTGCCGTCAGTCTGGGACGAAAATTACGCCAGATTCCTCGTCCCCTTTGCCCCACAACGGGTGATGGTGACCGTGTTGCAACAACCGGGGGCGTTCAACCGGAGTATGGCTCATTGACTGAGTGCAACTGCACTGCAAGGCCTCTAAAATGACCAGCTTTTGCAAAGGTGAAAGCGGGGAGCAACCACACTTTCCCCTGCCAAAACACTCCCCACCAAACAAAATGCCCCTCATAAAGCCTGTATCAAAATCAATATGCGTCACACCTGATACCAGCACCCTGGTAGGAAGATCGCAAAAGAGAGAGAGATCTACCAACCTGTCGATGATGCATTGCAGACAGACTGGAATATTGGACTAATGCAGCAAACACACTGCTAGGTTCCTTTGTGTGAAGCCAATACAGGGGCGTCAACGTATTCGACTGTTGTCAATATCCACAAGCAGGGATTAGATGGTGTTGCACACCTTCCAAGACAACAACCAGCAAACCAACAGACATATCAATAACATGTGTAATCACCAACACTGCATTGAGATGCATTATGTATATCGCTTGCTGTGAGGGCTATCAAGCAACTGGGCAGCGTAGAGGGATAGGGTAAACAGTGCAAAAAGGAACATAAGACAAGAAGGCACGGCATCTCTGCATGCTGGTACTAACATCTCAATCCTGTCCAGATATCTGCAGCAAGTATGTCCCAAAAAGAACCCCAAATCGAATCCGTACTGGCCTCTACAAAATCCCCAGGCATACGATGGTGCTTAACTTCTGATGCATACCAGCGGTACTTAAGACTGCCGAGTACATCTGCTGTTTGACCCCCAAAACAGGGATGGATGTAGCTCGCGCGGGGGGGGGGGGGGGTTTGCCCTGATTATGGCTCTGCGCCCAATTTCTTAGCCATCATCAGTTCTCAACATGCCTTTATGTGGGCTCTCTCGTCGGAGGTTTGTAATCCTCCTTTCATTATCACGGGCCACCTCAGCCCCCCCCCCCCCTCCACCCAAATACAAACAGCACTGTTTAATCCATCCCCGCCTCCAACAGGGTCTAAAACAACATAGCAACACGGTGGTGCGTATTGCATACGCACAGGAAATAAAATGACCTTAGAACTCACAGTAAATTCATTGAAAATGGGGGGCTGTAGCAAGGAATCGAGCAATGCACACAGTTCATGCCCACATGCAAACCTGGACTACGATGATTGCAGGGCTGAAGGGGTGCATGGTACTTCAAAATTTCATAGGCTCACAAAACCAAAACAAAACAAAGTGCACCTATGGCAGTGGCCGCTGCATGCAGCGCAGTGCACATGGGCTGTCAAGGTTCGGGCTGACGTGCCGGTTGAATAGCGGGATTGTGCTTGAGAGACCCTCCTCTGCTTCTGAACCTACTCTCACAAAACCCTGGCCCCATCTCACCAAAAACACGATTGGAGTCCGCGTCCTCCGTTGCTGTGACACCACTCACTTGTGGGACAAACCAATCGTCATCCAAATCTGCCCCTCTTCCAGACTTTGCAAACCTCCCCCAAAAGGTCCAGATGAGGCAAAGAGCCCTTGCTAGCCACACCACATGGAGTGCCGGGGCAGGGGCGCTTACATTCTTTGCTCGGTGTCGCGCTCTGCGTGGGTGCTGGTATGCAGTTTGCAGTTGACACCGGACCAATATTGTACTGTCTTTTGTGTGGGCACACGGACAACTAACTTGCTTCCTGCAACATCTGAATGTCCAAAACTTCAAAAACGTAAAATGCTGGGCTGAGAATCTAATGGAACAGATGCCAAACTTGAAGCAGACTGTTGTTCAGAATGCTGGCCTATTTGGAAACTTGACAAAAGGGGACAAAACAGGCGTATGGGTATGGATGTTTCGGCAGGGAATCGCGTGCCGTCAGTCTGGGACGAAAATTACGCCAGATTCCTCGTCCCCTTTGCCCCACAACGGGTGATGGTGACCGTGTTGCAACAACCGGGGGCGTTCAACCGTAGTATGGCTCATTGACTGAGTGCAACTGCACTGCAAGGCCTCTAAAATGACCAGCTTTTGCAAAGGTGAAAGCGGGGAGCAACCACACTTTCCCCTGCCAAAACACTCCCCACCAAACAAAATGCCCCTCATAAAGCCTGTATCAAAATCAATATGCGTCACACCTGATACCAGCACCCTGGTAGGAAGATCGCAAAAGAGAGAGAGATCTACCAACCTGTCGATGATGCATTGCAGACAGACTGGAATATTGGACTAATGCAGCAAACACACTGCTAGGTTCCTTTGTGTGAAGCCAATACAGGGGCGTCAACGTATTCGACTGTTGTCAATATCCACAAGCAGGGATTAGATGGTGTTGCACACCTTCCAAGACAACAACCAGCAAACCAACAGACATATCAATAACATGTGTATGACCAGAGATGCATTATGTATATCGCTTGCTGTGAGGGCTATCAAGCAACTGGGCAGCGTAGAGGGATAGGGTAAACAGTGCAAAAAGGAACATAAGACAAGAAGGCACGGCATCTCTGCATGCTGGTACTAACATCTCAACCCTGTCCAGATATCTGCAGCAAGTATGTCCCAAAAAGAACCCCAAATCGAATCCGTACTGGCCTCTACAAAATCCCCAGGCATACGATGGTGCTTAACTTCTGATGCATACCAGCGGTACTTAAGACTGCCGAGTACATCTGCTGTTTGACCCCCAAAACAGGGATGGATGTAGCTCGCGCGGGGGGGGGGGGGTTTGCCCTGATTATGGCTCTGCGCCCAATTTCTTAGCCATCATCAGTTCTCAACATGCCTTTATGTGGGCTCTCTCGTCGGAGGTTTGTAATCCTCCTTTCATTATCACGGGCCACCTCAGCCCCCCCCCCCCCTCCACCCAAATACAAACAGCACTGTTTAATCCATCCCCGCCTCCAACAGGGTCTAAAACAACATAGCAACACGGTGGTGCGTATTGCATACGCACAGGAAATAAAATGACCTTAGAACTCACAGTAAATTCATTGAAAATGGGGGGCTGTAGCAAGGAATCGAGCAATGCACACAGTTCATGCCCACATGCAAACCTGGACTACGATGATTGCAGGGCTGAAGGGGTGCATGGTACTTCAAAATTTCATAGGCTCACAAAACCAAAACAAAACAAAGTGCACCTATGGCAGTGGCCGCTGCATGCAGCGCAGTGCACATGGGCTGTCAAGGTTCGGGCTGACGTGCCGGTTGAATAGCGGGATTGTGCTTGAGAGACCCTCCTCTGCTTCTGAACCTACTCTCACAAAACCCTGGCCCCATCTCACTAAAAACACGATTGGAGTCCGCGTCCTCCGTTGCTATGACACCACTCACTTGTGGGACAAACCAATCGTCATCCAAATCTGCCCCTCTTCCAGACTTTGCAAACCTCCCCCAAAAGGTCCAGATGAGGCAAAGAGCCCTTGCTAGCCACACCACATGGAGTGCCGGGGCAGGGGCGCTTACATTCTTTGCTCGGTGTCGCGCTCTGCGTGGGTGCTGGTATGTAGTTTGCAGTTGACACCGGACCAATATTGTACTGTCTTTTGTGTGGGCACACGGACAACTAACTTGCTTCTTGCAACATCTGAATGTCCAAAACTTCAAAACGTAAAATGCTGGGCTGAGAATCTAATGGAACAGATGCCAAACTTGAAGCAGACTGTTGTTCAGAATGCTGGCCTATTTGGAAATTTGACAAAAGGGGACAAAACAGGCGTATGGGGTATGGATGTTTCGGCAGGGAATCGCGTGCCGTCAGTCTGGGACGAAAATTACGCCAGATTCCTCGTCCCCTTTGCCCCACAACGGGTGATGGTGACCGTGTTGCAACAACCGGGGGCGTTCAACCGTAGTATGGCTCATTGACTGAGTGCAACTGCACTGCAAGGCCTCTAAAATGACCAGCTTTTGCAAAGGTGAAAGCGGGGAGCAACCACACTTTCCCCTGCCAAAACACTCCCCACCAAACAAAAATGCCCCTCATAAAGCCTGTATCAAAATCAATATGCGTCACACCTGATACCAGCACCCTGGTAGGAAGATCGCAAAGAGAGAGATCTACCAACCTGTCGATGATGCATTGCAGACAGACTGGAATATTGGACTAATGCAGCAAACACACTGCTAGGTTCCTTTGTGTGAAGCCAATACAGGGGCCTCAACGTATTCGACTGTTGTCAATATCCACAAGCAGGGATTAGATGGTGTTGCACACCTTCCAAGACAACAACCAGCAAACCAACAGACATATCAATAACATGTGTAATCACCAACACTGCATTGAGATGCATTATGTATATCGCTTGCTGTGAGGGCTATCAAGCAACTGGGCAGCGTAGAGGGATAGGGTAAACAGTGCAAAAAGGAACATAAGACAAGAAGGCACGGCATCTCTGCATGCTGGTACTAACATCTCAATCCTGTCCAGATATCTGCAGCAAGTATGTCCCAAAAAGAACCCCAAATCGAATCCGTACTGGCCTCTACAAAATCCCCATGCATACGATGGTGCTTAACTTCTGATGCATACCAGCGGTACTTAAGACTGCCGAGTACATCTGCTGTTTGACCCCCAAACAGGGATGGATGTAGCTCGCGGGGGGGGGGGGGTGCCCTGATTATGGCTCTGCGCCCAATTTCTTAGCCATCATCAGTTCTCAACCTGCCTTTATGTGGGCTCTCTCGTCGGAGGTTTGTAATCCTCCTTTCATTATCACGGGCCACCTCAGCCCCCCCCCCCCCCCTCCACCCAAATACAAACAGCACTGTTTAATCCATCCCCGCCTCCAACAGGGTCTAAAACAACATAGCAACACGGTGGTGCGTATTGCATACACACAGGAAATAAAATGACCTTAGAACTCACAGTAAATTCATTGAAAATGGGGGGCTTTAGCAAGGAATCGAGCAATGCACACAGTTCATGCCCACATGCAAACCTGGACTACGATGATTGCAGGGCTGAAGGGGTGCATGGTACTTCAAAATTTCATAGGCTCACAAAACCAAAACAAAACAAAGTGCACCTATGGCAGTGGCCGCTGCATGCAGCGCAGTGCACATGGGCTGTCAAGGTTCGGGCTGACGTGCCGGTTGAATAGCGGGATTGTGCTTGAGAGACCCTCCTCTGCTTCTGAACCTACTCTCACAAAACCCTGGCCCCATCTCACTAAAAACACGATTGGAGTCCGCGTCCTCCGTTGCTATGACACCACTCACTTGTGGGACAGATCAATCGTCATCCAAATCTGCCCTCTTCCAGACTTTGCAAACCTCCCCCAAAAGGTCCAGATGAGGCAAAGAGCCCTTGCTAGCCACACCACATGGAGTGCCGGGGCAGGGGCGCTTACATTCTTTGCTCGGTGTCGCGCTCTGCGTGGGTGCTGGTATGCAGTTTGCAGTTGACACCGGACCAATATTGTACTGTCTTTTGTGTGGGCACACGGACAACTAACTTGCTTCTTGCAACATCTGAATGTCCAAAACTTCAAAAACGTAAAATGCTGGGCTGAGAATCTAATGGAACAGATGCCAAACTTGAAGCAGACTGTTGTTCAGAATGCTGGCCTATTTGGAAATTTGACAAAAGGGGACAAAACAGGCGTATGGGTATGGATGTTTCGGCAGGGAATCGCGTGCCGTCAGTCTGGGACGAAAATTACGCCAGATTCCTCGTCCCCTTTGCCCCACAACGGGTGATGGTGACCGTGTTGCAACAACCGGGGGCGTTCAACCGTAGTATGGCTCATTGACTGAGTGCAACTGCACTGCAAGGCCTCTAAAATGACCAGCTTTTGCAAAGGTGAAAGCGGGGAGCAACCACACTTTCCCCTGCCAAAACACTCCCCACCAAACAAAATGCCCCTCATAAAGCCTGTATCAAAATCAATATGCGTCACACCTGATACCAG